>WNWK01001247.1:245000-304984 GCA_009830355.1 Cherax destructor | reverse complement strand
CTAACCCGTAAACCCCACAGCCCATCTGATCATGAACTGAAGTACTTCCACTAGTGGTCCTACACATGTGATCAAGTCTTCAATTACTACACCCTAATTCTTCCACTGGTTCCAGTATAAAAGGTTCCGTCTTCAGAGTCAGATTAGACTAATAAAGCTGCTGCACAGGCGAAACGTCTCTAACAAAGATACCAGGTGTACGTGTCTTAAACATCTACTTGCTGTATTATGCCTTTGCCAATTTTAAATTGGGAGTCTGTTGCCATTTCCTCTTATTTCTGATGGATCCTTCATACTTGAGTTTTTCTCAGTGTATTAAAAATTTCTTCGGGACAGTCATGCCTCTTACCCCATAAGGAGTATTATTTTTAAAGTCAGTGTTTTAAGGAGTAATGCGTGCAGACGCAGACTAACATTCAGTTATTTCAGTTTTTTTCACGCCTATATTCTTTTTTTTCATCCGCATTCCATGCTGAAAAGTCTAATGGTTTTTAGGACCATTTAAAATTTTTGGCAATTAGTATGGACAATTAAAGTATATTTCGGGATCTTCCTTAAGAATCATCACTGGCTTGGTAACTTTTGGGTTTTTCAAGGTTCTAGTTATTAACCTATTATTTTCCTTGCAGTTGTGACTGTTGTATGTCTCTCTGTGAGTAGGATGGGAAAAGACAGCTTCTGTTCCCAATTTTTAGTAGAGATGTACAGATGTAAAGTCAATGCCAGTGTTAGGAAAGGCCACTACATATACTGGCCCACACTAGGGTATACACACTATACTGGCCACACTAGGCTAGTGACACAATATACTGGCCCACACTGGGCCCCCAGTACTACACTATTGGCCCACACTAAGCTTTTACCACTATACTCCACACTGGGTGCACTACACTATACTGGCCCACACTGGCTGAGTACTATTTGGCCCCCAAAAAGGGTATACCTTTGGCCCAACTGGCTAGTACTACACATACTCCCCACCTGGCTACCTCACTTTTTGGGCCCCACGGGGCGTCTGCATACGGCCCACACATAGCACTCCTATCTCCCACACTACTTTACTGGCCCCCTTTGGGCTTCACACTATACTGGCCCCCCGGCTTCACATCTAGCCCCACTGGTGTCACTACCATATCCCAATGACTAGCACTCACTATTGGCCCCCCTGGATGCACTACACTATCCCCCATGGCTGTACTACACTATCTGGCCCATTGGCTAGTACTACATATTAATATCCTCCTATTCGGGCCCCACACTGGCTGTATTCCCTATCGGGCCCCACACTAGGCTATTACCTATCTGGCCTCATGGCTGTCTACTTCTGGCCTCACTGGCTTTTCACAAATACTGGCCCACACTGGCTAGTACTACACTATCCCCCACACTAGGCTGTCCTCATATCTCCCCAATGGGATCCTCACTTACTAACTATAGTACTACACTATCTGGCCCCACCTCGCATCACAAATCCCCAAATGGCTGTACTACACTATACTGGCCCACACTAGGCTTCTACCTACGGGCCCCCCTGGCTAGTCACTCACTTCGGGCCCACAATTATATCACTATATACCCCCACTAGGCTAGAAACCTTTTGGTCCACCGGGCGTCCTCACTATCTGGACAATAGGCTAGTCCTATACTGCCCACACTAGGCAGTACTACACTATACTGGTCCACACTAGGCTATCCACCTTTTCCCCCACCTACAGTCCCACTATACTCCCACATCATCCCATATACTGGCCCACAATGGCTAGTCACATATCAACCCACACTGGCTTTTATCGGCCCACACAAATATCACTCACTATCTCCCACACTATTACTACACTTTTAAAACCCCCTGGTGGTACTACACTATCTCCCACTGGCTGTCACTACTTACCCCCACACTAGGCTAGTCACTCACTATACGGGCCCACAATAGGCTGTCACTCATATACTGGTCCCCTAGGCTGTACTCACTATACGGCCCACATAGGCTAGTATACACTATACGGGCCCCCACAATGGCTAGTCATCACTATCTGGTCCACCAGGCATCAAAACATACTGGCCCACAATAGGGTCACTACACTATACTGGTCCACACTAGGTTATACACTATCTGTCTCCCCCTGTTTTTTTACTCTCAAAAAAGTCTGAGAACATATGTAAGAAGAAGCAACACCATTAATTAACGTAACACACCCCCGTGACCCAGTCTCAGACCACCCCCCTCCCGGTGCATTAGCCGCTAAAGGAAGGTTTCTTGACGCTGGGGATTTTGATTTTGGGGAACTGGATCTGTGCCCCAGTTCCCTAAGACCTGAATACCTTCCACCCCGTCCCCCAACCCTGTATAACCCCTCGGGTTTAGCGCCCCCCCATATCATAATTATAATAATCCCGGTGCATCAAGACCTAATCAATCTGGTTGTTCTATGGCTGCTCGCAATTCAATGCGAGCCACAGTTGTCAAAAACTGATTCGAGGAACTTGTCAATTCCCTCTCGAAGACAACCAGCTGTTTGTTTAGCAATTCCTCTTACGCAAGGGGGAATTCGTTAAAAAGTCAGAGCCTCTGACGCTTACTGAAATCCCCCGGTGTACTCGTCCGCTCCTCTTTGTATTGGTACTCTGCACTTTCTGCAAAGTCTCTTTTTTTTAATCGGGGTGATTTAGGTGTGAGGCGGACCAGTCCCCCCAGGATTTTCTAGGTGTATATTAAGATGTACCCTTTTTTTCCCCTCGTTCCTAGAAATGTTTGAAGGACTTCAGCTTTCCCCATTAGTTCAAATGTTTGAAGTATAAAGTAAAACTCTCTTTTTTTAGTTAGCAAACTCCCTTTGTGGGGACCATTACATCAGCAGTTTTCCCAACCTGGAAGAACAAGTTCGAAGAGTATTATCTGGTTCATTAATTCTTGTCTTGGAAGTTGTAGTTACTCATCTATTATTTTTCTTAAAGCAGCAATATCAACACTGTTGTTGTGATCCTTGAAAGTGAGATCTAACAATATATCCCAAGTATTACACACGAAACTTTAGCTCTATTGAATTTTTTGAGTTTGTCCTGTATTCTTTCGGTCTTTATTTCCTTCATTCTTCCATAGTATAGCGACTGAAACCTGTCCTCATTGAATATCATACTATTGTCTGAGGTTCACTGGGGACTTGATTTCATTCGATGGAAGATTCGCCGTGTCTTCGAAGGACGCCACTCTCAAAGATTCTGATGTTAACAACAAAGGATGTTAAGGAGCAATGATTTATGTTCTGGTCTATGTCGGATTTTAGAATGAGAATCAGAGGTGAGGGTGAGTACTGTGCTCCAAGGAACAGATCTTTTCACTACAGCAACCTTCGACTTCACTCTGTTTACTAATCCTCCTCTCTGGGTTCTGTTCGTTAAGAAGTTAAATATCCATATGCCAACTTTACCAGTTATACGTTTTGCACGCATTTTGTGCGCTATCACCATGGTCGCGCTTCCTGAAGGCTATTGCAAAATCATTCTACATGACATCAGAATTTAGCTTGTCTTCTGGTGCGTCAAACACCATCTCGTAATGATATAACAATTGTGAAAAGCAAGGCGACCATACTGCACAGGATTGTACAGTTGTTGTGAGCCATGCGATTGGCAATCTTGTTCTTAGAACCCATTCAGAGATTCTGATTGTGTAAAGTTAGCTCTATTGGTCCACAGTTTCTCGCTTTACTGTCACCTTCGCGAAACTCGAAAGTGATGGCCAAGAACTAGAGATATACTCAAGAAGACAGAATGAGGGCTTTGACAAATAAACAGAGAATCCTTCATAATTTTATACAAGACGTATGTTAGGCCCCAGTCTGAAGTACCCACTTGACCAAGTACGTCCACAAACTCAAAAAAAAAAAAAAAGTTTTTAACTAAATTAACCTGAAAAGTAACTACATTAATGGAGAGAATGATTGTTACGTACAGAATATTAAGAAGAACTGGGAGAGTAAATATGGATAAATTGTTTGAACTGAGAGAACCAAGAACAATGGGACGCAGATGGAAACTAAAGGCACAGATAAGCCATACTGATGTTAGGAAGTACTTCTTTAGACTCGGAATGGAAGAAGAAAGAAATAAGTTGGATGAGGAAGTGGTATAGGCAAATTTCCTTCACAGTTTTAGGAGTAGGTACAATAAGGCTCAAGCGGTCACACACACACACACACACACACACACACACACCGGTAATACATCGACATAGCTAAAAGCTGATATTCGACCCCATCAAACACAAATCGCTGAGCACAAATCAGTGAAAACAAATCGGTGAGAGCAAATCAGGGAGAGCAAACTGGTGAGTAACCAGGCTAATAATGAAACACACGAGGCAGGGGGAGAGCAAGTGCATCAAGATGAGCGGGAAGGATCTTCATGTCGACAGGGTTTGTTTTGGCCAGGTCAGCTGATTGAAGGTTGCCATGACAACGTACCACGCAGCTTGTGTCAACACAACTGCTGCTTCCCAAGACATGACTACAATACCTGCAGATATTAAATAATCATTTTAATAACAAAAAAATGAGATCCAAGAAAATTGAATAGTCTGAAGAATAGACCTGCAAGAGATGACTGAAGGATTACGCTGAAAATTGATTAGAAGAATGAGGATAAAAGAACAGGGTAAAGGTCGTGTTGAGGAGAGATTGAAGGCCTGAATGAAGAGAAAAGTGTGGGCTGGAGATTATTGTAAGACTTGCAAAGATAAAGACACGTATAGGTCCTGTATTCTTAAGCAACTGTTGAAATGTAACTTATTGTTTTTGTCATGCTGAGTACAGTGCAAAGATGGGATAGTAGTGTTCCTGTCATGTTGAGTACAGTGTAAAGGTGGAGTGTTATTGTTCAGACGAACATTTATGTACTGAGTAAAACATATTTCATTTTTTAACCATCACTAGCTTTATTTTAATGATTCACACACACACACACACACACACACACACACACACACACACACACACTAGAGGACAGGAGGGTTAGGGGAGACATGATAACGACATATAAAATACTGCGAGGAATAGATAAGGTGGACAGAGACAAGATGTTCCAGAGAGGGGACACAGAAACAAGGGGTCACAATTGGAAGTTGAAGATTCAGACGAGTCAAAGGGATGTTAGGAAGTATTTCTTCAGTCATAGAGTTGTCAGGAAGTGGAATAGCCTAGAAAGTGATGTAGTGGAGGCAGGAACAATACATAGTTTTAAGACGAGGTTTGATAAAGCTCATGGAGCAGGGAGAGAGATGACCTAGTAGCAATCAGTGAAGAGGCGGGGTCAGGAGCTATAATTCGACCCCTGCAACCACAAATAGGTGAGTACACACACACACACAACCAACCCCACACACACACACACACACACACACACACACACAACTGGAAGCTGAAGACTCAGATGAGTCAAAGGGATGTCAGGAAGCATTTCTTCAACCACAGAGTAGTCAGGAAGTGGAATAGTCTAGAGAAAGATATAGTGGAGGCAGGAACCATACATAGTTTTAAGACAAGGTATGATAAAGCTCATGGAGCAGGGAGAGCAGAGACCCAGTAGCAGACAGCGAAGAGGCGGGGCCAGGAGCTGAGTCTCGACCCTGCAACCACAATTAGGTGAGCACACACACACACACACACACACACACACACACACACTCTGGAGAGTGATGTAGTGGAGACAGGATCCAAACATAGATTTAAGAAAAGGTTCGAAAAAGCTCATGGGAAGGGAGAGAGTGGACCTAGTAGCGACCAGCGAAGAGTAGGGCCAGGAGCTATGAATCGACCCCTGCAACCACAACTAGGTGAGTACACACACAATGACTGTAGAAGACCGTTTGATGAGGCTAGAAGGACATCTTATAAAAGACGATAAAAAATATGTGATATGTGAGAATACAAAAAGTGGAAGAGGGAAATTTACTTCAGGATGACCTTGAAATTTCTATAAAATATTCAGGAAATTTTCTCTTTTAATTCAATCCAAATAAATGAAAGATAATGAGGATCAGAAGAGCTCAGAAATGGAGAGAAAACCTGAGCATATTGAAGTATGTCGCTCAAGTCAGGATACATACAATGTGTCCCTCAAGTCAGGATATATAGTGTATAGTGTCTATCCCTCAAGTCAGGATATATAGTGTATAGTATGTATCCCTCAAGTCAGGATATATACAGTGTATCCCTCAAATCAGGATCCAAACAGTGTCCCTCAAATTTGGACCCACACTATATAAACCCAGACATGAGAGGTCGCCCTGTAGTAACAGAAAGGGTCCTTGGGATCACAATCACGACAAATTTACCACCAGATTAGCACAAAGTGGATAACATCGACAATATATTAGAGATTGGCTAAACTTAGAATAGCATTAAATAATCTAAGTACACTGAGAATGTAATTCTCATCACGGAGTAAGCAGCCCCAGCGTGGAACCTCCACCTTATAAAGCATGTGCATAGCTAGAGAAGGTTCAGAGGTTTGCAACAAGACTCATCCTGGAGCTCAGAGGAAGGCGATACCGGGAAAATATCCTGACGATCTTAGACCCAAGGAGAGTAAGGGGCATACAATCACGACGTATAAAATCCTGGGCGCAATCAACAGGGCAGACAAAGACAGGTTGTTCGAGAAGAGAGGACCAGGAACAAGGGGACACAGATGAAAGCTAAAAACACGGATATGACGTAAGGTCACAAAGTTTTTCTTTAGTCTCAGTGTGGTCCGAAAGTAGGTACAATACAGCCCAGGAGACTCTATCGTACCTACTGGCGTCTAGCAGATGTTGCCTAAGCCAAACTAAAAGCTCACTAAGGAGCAGTATCTCGACCCGTTCAAAGACATTTCGGTAAGTTCACACACACACACACACACACACACACACACACACACACACACACACACACACACACACACACACACACACACGTACGTGAATCAGCCATAAACCAAATTACTGATTAATTTGATTACGCTTCAGCTTGAGAGAAACATTATTATAAAGTGCTCAGATATGCTTGTGTATCTAACTGCTCGCCTAAGTAGTCAATGGTTTTATTTCACCTGTTTTTGGTGCGATAATTAGCAGAAAGGCTCTGGAAAAACTGTTAAAAAACACCATAACACTTACATTCTTAAATAAGTGTGACTGGGAATGTGCCTAGTGGCTGGGAAAAAAAAGTGAGCAATGATCTTGTACAGCATGTTAGACCCTAGTTACCAGATACCCTCTGTGGCTAGCTGCAAGAACTGTCGAACTTACTAATGTTGACAATGTAACAGGAAGGAAGGAAGGTTGGATTGTCAATTGGTTGATTTGTTTATTAACTTTAAAGCCTGTCGACTACACCAAGGATATTAATCCTACAATATCAGACAATGATAATCTCAAAGCAGAGATTAAGTACATTAACACACCCTCACGATGTATATAACCTTGCAACAAAAAAAGTGTCAAGGTATTCCTTAAATCACTAAATACTGAAGTCGACCCAGTAGTGCATGGTTGTGCTAACCTTCTGGCATTATCTCTCACTCATCTCTACCATCCAGTAGGCATTATCTCTCACTCACCTCTACCATCCAGTAGGCATTATCTCTCACTCACCTCTACCATCCAGTAGGCATTATCTCTCACTCACCTCTACCATCCAGTAGGCATTATCTCTCACTCACCTCTACCATCCAGTAGGCATTATCTCTCACTCACCTCTACCAACATTTGTCAGGTTTACAAAAGCTGGCAAATGTGGTTCCCTTGACACAAGACAGAGCCGGCTAGTAGTCGCGTCTACAGACCAGTCATACTGAAGAATAAAAATCACAAGACGCTGACTGGAAAATTCTGAAATAACCCGCACTTTGGACTATTTAGACCACTGTCTAACGTTTTTCCAGTGCGAGGACTGTTATAAAGTGAGTCACTGACATCAATCACTGCTACAGTGTGTACGAGACGATCTCACAATACTGAATATTATATATATATATATATATATATATAAACACTGATCTCTGGCCGACGGAGACTCGACCCTACGAACCTTGTGACAGGAACGCAGTGCTTTACCGACCGTACCACACTGGACCAATACCTTGGCATCCAGCTTTCGCTAGATGTTATTCCAAGGCAGCCAGCTTTCAGGCAGGAAGGCTTACAGCTTTTCATCTCATCCCCTGCATGCACGACACAACTAGAGATTTATACAATGCTAGGAATTCGCAAGAGCAGGCGAAATATTCACAAACACTGATCTCTGGCCGACGGAGACTCGACCCTCGAACCTTGTGACAGGAGACGCAGTGCTTTACCGACCGTACCACACTGGACAATATCAAGATTCCAAGCAGGCAATTTCACAAACACTGATCTGGCGGGAACTCACCCTACGCAGGAGCGTGCTTTACCGCCGTCCACTGGACAATCGGCATCCACTTGCTGAGTTATTCCGGCGCAGCTTTCAGGGGAGCAGCTTCTCCTGCATGCATCGCACTGAATTTATATTGTCAAGGCAATATTCACACCGTCTTGCGGAGATCACCTACATTGGACAGGACGAGTGCTTTGCTCCTGGACATCCGGCATCAGCTACGTATTCAGGCAGCCAGTTTCAGGCAGAAGGCTTCACTTTTATCATCCCTGCATGCATCGACACAACTAGAGTTTATACAATGCTAGGAATTCAAGACAGGCGAATATTCACAAACACTGATCTCTGGCACGGAGACTGCCTACGAACCTTGTACAGGCGCAGTGCTTTACCGCCGTCCACCTGGACCAATACCTTGGCATCCGCTTTCTAGAGCTTATTCCAAGGCAGCCACTTTAGGCAGGAAGGCTTACAGCTTTTCATCTCATCCATGCATCGACCACTGAAGATTTATACAATCTAGATTCGCAGCAGGCAAATATTCACAACACTGATCTCTGCCACGGAGACTCGACCCCGAACTTACAGAGCAGTGCTTTCCGACCGTACCACCTGGACAATACCTTGGCACCAGCTTTAGTGACGTATTCCAGCAGCCACTTTAGGCGGAAGGCTTACAGCTTTTCATTTCCCTGCATGCATCGACACAACTAGGTTTACAATGCTAGGAATTCTGCGACAGGCGAAATATTCACAAACACTGATCTCTGCACGGAGACTCGCCCTACGAACCTGACAGAAACCAGTGCTTACCGACCGTACCACACTGGACCAATACCTTGGCATCCGTTCGCTAGACTTATTCCAAGGAGCCAGCTTCAGCGGAAGGCTTACAGCTTTCATCTCATCCCTGCATGCATGCACAGAGATTTATCAGCTAGGAATTCTCAAGCAGGCAAATATTCACAACACTGATCTCTGCCGACGGAACTCGACCCTACGAACCTTGTGACAGAACGCGTGCTTTACCGACCGACCCACTGGACCAAACCTTGGCATCAGTTCGCTGCGTTATTCCAAGGCAGCCAGCTTTCGGCAGAGGCACAGCTTTCACTCATCCTCAGCATCGACACAACAGGATTATCATCTAGAATTCCCAGAGCAGGCGAAATTTCACAACTGATCTCTGGCCGAGGAACTCGACCCTACGAATTGTGACAGAACGCCGTGCTACGACCGTACCACGACATCGGACCAGTGCTTGACCGTTTCCACACGGCAATCTGGCACCAGCTTTGCTCTTATCCAGCAGCCACCAGGGGAAGGCTTCAGCTTATCTCTCCGCAGCAAACAAACTGATTTACTGCAGGATTCCCAAGCAGGCGAAATATTCCAACTGACTCTGGCCGACGGACTCGACCCACGAACCTTGTGACAGGAACGCAGTGCTTTACCGACCGTACCACACTGGACCAATACCTTGGCATCCAGCTTTCGCTAGATGTTATTCCAAGGCAGCCAGCTTTCAGGCAGGAAGGCTTACAGCTTTCATCTCATCCCCTGCATGCATCGACACAACTAGAGATTTATACAATGCTAGGAATTCGCAAGAGCAGGCGAAATATTCACAAACACTGATCTCTGGCCGACGGAGACTCGACCCTACGAACCTTGTGACAGAACGCAGTGCTTTACCGACCGTACCACACTGGACCAATACCTTGGCATCCAGCTTTCGCTAGAGTTATTCCAAGGCAGCCAGCTTTCAGGCAGGAAGGCTTACAGCTTTCATCTCATCCCTGCATGCATCGACACAACTAGAGATTTATACAATGCTAGGAATTCGCAAGAGCAGGCGAAATATTTCACAAACACTGATCTCTGGCCGACGGAGACTCGACCCTACGAACCTTGTGACAGGAACGCAGTGCTTTACCGACCGTACCACACTGGACCAATACCTTGGCATCCAGCTTTCGCTAGACGTTATTCCAAGGCAGCCAGCTTTCAGGCAGGAAGGCTTACAGCTTTTCATCTCACCGTTCGTGGGCAGTCTCCTCGGAGATATCAGTGCTTGGAATTCGCCGGCAGGCGAATATTCACAAACATGATCTCTGTGCCAGAGGAGATGAGCTAGAACCTCTGCTGACAGGGCGCTGGTGCTTGAGAAACGGGAAATCCTTGGCATCCAGTTTCGCTGACGTATCAAGGCAGCTTTCGGCAGGAAGGTTCGCTTCATCATCCTCATGCATCGGCACAATAGATTTACAATGCTGGAATTCGCAGCATGCGAATTCCAGCACTGATCTCTGTGTCGATGCTCGATACAAATGTGCATGGACGCATGCTTTAGACGCACCTGGACAATACTTGGCTCCAGCTTGCTGACGTTATTAAGCAGGCCAGTTCAGGCAGGAAGCTCAGTTTTCTGAAATCGCCTGCTCTGACAATTCTAGCATTTAAATCTGCTGGGTTGTATCGAGCAGGCGAAATGATCGAAAAGCTGACTCTCTGCCTGAGGAGCTGGCGCCTAGAACATCTGACAGCTGGACCAGTGTTGGTCCAGTGGATGCCTGGATCAGCTCTGCGTTCATTCAGGCGCCAGCTTTCGGCGGAAGTTCAGTTTTCAGCTCTCATTCTGCATGAACATAAATCTCTAATGTAGGATGCAGAGATGAGGCTGATAACCTGTCCTGCCTGAGCGGGACTGCCCTGAACCTTGCATCTGGCAGCTGAGTGCTCCGGTACGTCCACTGGTATCATAGCCTTGGTCAGTCGAGGTTCAGGCAGTCAGGTCGGGTTGAATTTTCCTTCTGCATCTCTGTATATATATATATATATATATATATATATATATATATATATATATATATATATATATTGTCGTGCCGAATAGGTAAAACTTACGATTTTGGCTTTAATAGCAACGCTCTTCTTGCCGAATAAGGCAAGCGAAAATTTGTGTATGCAATAATTTCGCAAAAAATCATTCTGAATCTAACGAAAAAATATTTCATTGTTTATTATTAAATAATTGTAAACTTATCAAAAATATATTTAATTGGATTAGGGTAAATTAAATTGCGCTTGTTATAATAAGGTTAGGTAAGTTTTATAAGGTACTCCTGGTACAAAATTACTAATTTTTACATTAACATAAATATATATATATATATATATATATATATATATATATATATATATATATATATATATATATATATAACGTATAAAACTTTAGAAAGGACTTATATTTAAATGGGTTCTTGCTAATTGACCATTTTTTACCTATTCGGCACGACACACACCCTAATTTTTAAAGCAGTTAACCGGTAAGCCAGCGGAAGGCCTCGGTCAAATAACCAAAAGCTCCAGCGGCGGGACATCATGCGACAAAGACCCGCATCAGGAAACATTTTTCCTGTTTTCTGACAATTATTATTATAATCAAAAGAAAATAAGTGTTTTCTGACAAACCGTACCTAAACCTGATCTCACAACAAAAGCTAGGATACTTTTTGATTCTCGCTTACTACTGCATGGTCAACAACATCCTTTCGTAAAAAGTGGTTCTATAGCTGGTCTATAGCTGAACCTGTCTACTATGTTGCGCCAGCTGCACCGGACACTGCTGGCGCCATTGACTGAGTATGGCGCCACAGCCTCTTGCCAAAGCTGCAATCACCATGGACCTGGCAGCTCCTTCTTCACTTAAGTAATGACTTTCACTTATTAGGTGTAGAGTAGCCTGTCGTGATAGCTCTTGTTGGGTCAGAATTTGGAAGCTATCCAATCAGCTACAGCTCTTGGTTCGGAAAAAATATCTGTAAAGTCTCATCATGAATCTCATAGAACTCTTAAGTGAGAGAGAGTCTCCCATAAATATCAGGAGCTCAAGAAAGTGCAAACGAAAGGACAAGTTTCAAAGTATAAAATAAAACACCAACTTAATTAAAAGGAAAAAAATAACATGTCGTTCCTTCGGAGAAGAAATGAGACTATTTTTCGTTTTCTGCTTTAAGAGGATTACGTCGACGACTCTTGGCATTTTTATTTTCATTTCTTGTTTTAACACAAGAGTTTTTACAGGGTTATGTTAAGATTTCCTACTTTTATTTACAGGTTGTGAGCTGTTACCTCAGCGCATTTGAAAGCCTTACTTAGCATTACCTTTATTAAATTCTTATTATAGTGAAACATAAAAATAAGGAACAGAATAAAGTTGGAGTCAGCTGTTGGCCAGATATTTCATTTGGTTAACTGACTATTTGATCAAGGTTGTTATGCTGTGTGAACATGTTCCAGAATAGTCATTCTGGGAATGAATGATGTAAGGTGACGTGTTCTTGAGAAGGGTACAGCCAGAGTGAGTGTAGTTGCTGCTTGCTGCCCGTCTTGTGGTACAGAAGCTGTTTTCTCCTAGTCCACCAAGTTGAGCCAAGTGTGTTATTTTACATAAGAGCATGACCACCCACTTCTCTGTGGAGTTGAAGACTGGTGAAATGACAGAGCCATCCAGGCCTGGTCCAGGCGAGAGATGAGTCATCTTGTAAAATTCTCTATTTTGTCCAGAAGTTATAGATAAGATTGGAAGGGTGGGGGGGGGTTTGGTGATTAAAGCAGTCCAAAAAAACTTAAGCATATTTACGTTGAGAAAGCACTTGCGCTTGATACAGAGTTTTGCAGCCTCTACTGTAGAGTCGGTAAGAGAGATACACCTTGCTACTTTTAACTACTAGCTGCACTGATTGTAATATTTATTTTATCCCTGGGTTCTAACAATCCTCCATTCATTCTTACTTCTGCTCCAGCATTAACATCATGCTGCATAGAAAGCATCATTTGTGTTTTCTCAGAAGCAATGGTAACCTGCTATCGTATTCCTCAGGCTGATGCAGCTCTAAGTTATTGTGCTTGAGACCAGCTGACATTTCCTCTCTTGCATAAGTTAATGTTTGTGTACAGTTATCTGCATAGAGATGGAATGTTGGGACGAGATGAAGGTCACTGAAGTAGACATTCCATAACAATGGACCAAGCACACTTCCTTGTAAAACACTGGCAACTCTTTGAGTGTTTAGTGGACTCTGTCCCATTGAGACCTACCCTCAGAGATCTATCGTAAAGTTAATCACTAAGGCGGTGTAGCGCAGAGCCAGAGATTCCTACTGCTTACCGTTTTGTAAGAGTCTTTGGTGCCATATTCGGTTGAAGGTACCAGCAATGTTCAGTGCTACTATATAATTGATCTTGGATTCATCCATTGACTGATACCACACAGTGGAAAGTGTTACCAGATCACCTGCAGAGCGACCCCTCCTGAAGCCACATTGATTGTCACAAACAAGCGAGTTATAGTCAAAACAATTGCTATCATTTGCCGTGAGATTATTGTTTCAAGAATTTTAATATTGATTAACAGGAGTAACACTTGTCAGTAGCTGCTAATTATTGCGTTGCTCTTCTATGTGTGACCAGGGACACTACATTTGTTTCCTTCCACAACGAAGGTCATTTACGCTGTGCTAGGCAGTGCTGACAGATGGCGATCTTTGACTCGAATAATCCGGACTTAGAGCCTTTTCATGGTCCGGGGATTTAGAGGAGGATACATCATTGCCTTACCGTCGCTTCTGACAACATAAACAGTCAGTCCTTGACCAAGGACCACCAGTGGTATCTTCCTGATGCCAGTTTTCGCTTTATTCTCTCTCTTTCTCTCTCTGTTTCGTTCTAAATGAATTGTGAAAACATGCAATTATATTTAGCTTTATAACCTGCATGAACCGCATTAACTGTAGACAACAAGAGCATTTCACCCCTCCATGGAAGATGTGTTCATTTAATATCACATACCTGAACAAGTGGCTACTAGAATTCAGTTTTAAGCGGAAATTCTTTGGAATTAGGGAAGATTAGATTAGATTTTTTCCGCCGAAGTGGCTGGTTTATTGTGAACCTCATATCCATCCTGTGGAGGGTAGAGCAAGAGCATATGGATACATAAAAGGCCCAAAAGGTTAACAGGAATATATCTGCATTTATATCTGCAGTTGATTAATCTGTTGCAAGCAAATTTAAGAAATTTGCTTTAAATGTCTGGTATCTTATTTTCATTAATAAGATATCTTGACATATCATATAAGTTATTGAAAGAAAGAAGACCGGTAATTGCAGTTGTGAGTAATATTTACATAACATTTTCACCGTACAAGTCCCTTAGCGCACTAACCAACACAACAGTAATAATATACAACACAAACACAAATAATATTTTAGCAGAGATCACCCCAGGATGCAGCTCAGATGAAAATTCACACACACATGAGCTATTAAATCTCTGCACCAAATTCACCTTAAACCAGCAAATATTAGAGCCTACAAGACTAGAAAATACGCTGGACCTCATCTTCACTAACAACGACGATCTGATACGTAATATAACCGTATCAAAGACAATACACTCAGATCACTACATAATAGAATTACAGACATGGATGCACAGGGATCCTGACCAGCAAAATGTGATTAGTCATGAGGGTGTCTTCACAAAATTCAATTTCAATAACAAAAACATACAATGGGAACAAGTCAACCATGTCCTAAATGAAACAAGCTGGGAAGATATCCTAAACAACACAGATCCGAACCTTTGCCTAGAAAAAATAAACTCCATTAAATAAATTCCATTAAGAAATAGAAAAAGAAAATTTAAACTAGAGAGAGAAAGACGCTCCCTATACAGACGAAGGCGAAGAGTCACAGAGCTGCTGAGAGGAGCCAATATATCTGAAATACGAAGAGAGGCACTGGTTAATGAAATTGCAAATATTGAACTTAAGCTGAAGGAATTTTACAGGAGACAAGAATCGCAGGAAGAACTAAAAACCATAAAGGAAATTGAAAAACAAAAACAAAATACTTCTTCTCTTATGAAAAATCTAGGGAAAAAACAACATCCAGCATTGGGCCCCTGCTTAGGCGGGATGGGACATACACAGATGACAGCCAAGAAATGAGTGAGATATTAAAGTCCCAATACGACTCAGTGTTCAGCGAGCCGCTGCCCAGACTAAGGGTCGACAATTATAATGAATTCTTTATGAACGAGACCCAAAATTTGGTCATCTCAAAAATCTTGGATAATATCCTAACACCACAAGACTTTGAAAAGGCAATAAATGACATGCCCGTGCACTACAGACCGATAGCACTAACATCCCATATCATAAAAATCTTTGAAAGGGTTCTAAGAAGCAAGATCGCCACCACCTAGATACCCATCAGTTACACAACCCAGGGCAACACGGGTTTAGAACAGGTCGAACCTGCCTGTCCAAGCTACTGGATCACTATGACAAGGTCCTGGATGCTGTAGAGGATGAACAAAATTACAGATGTAGTATACACAGACTTTGCAAAAGCTTTCGACAAGTGTGACCATGGTGTAATAGCGCACAAAATGCGTGATAAAGGAATAACAGGAAAAGTTGGTAGATCTATAACTTCCTGACAAATAGAACACAAAGAGTAATAGTAAAAAGAGTAAAGTCTGAGGCAGCTACGGTGAAAAGCTGTTCCACAAGGCACAGTACTCGCTCCCATTCTATTCCTCATCCTTATATATGACATAGGTTAGATAAATGCATGAGTGGGTGTTAGTGGGTGTGAGTTGGACCTGACCAGCTTGTGCTACTAGGTCAGTTGCCGTGCTCTTTCCTTAGTGAATGGGACCTGACCTGACTACCTTAAGCCATTGGCTTAAGCCGGTGGGTGAATTGGATTTGCCTCGCATGGGCCAATAGACCTGCTGCAGTGTTCCTTCTTTCTTATGTAAGCCATAGCTTACATAAGACACCCGGATTGCCATGAAAGTGACCTCCATCGAAGACACCGCAAGACTCCAAGCGGACATAAACCAAGTCTTCAAATGAGCCACTCAAAACAATATGAAGTTCAGTGAAGAGAAATTTCAACTACTCAGATATGGAAAACTTGAGGAAATTAAAACTGTATCAGGGTATACGACAAATTCTAACCATACAATAGAGCGAAAAAGTAATGTGAAGGACCTGGGAGTGATAACGTCAGAGGATCTCGCCTTCAAAGACCCCACATCTGCTAGGAAAATGATAGGATGGATAATGAGAACCTTCAAAACTAGGGACGCCAAGCCCATGATGATTCTCTTCAAACCGCTTGTTTTCTCTAGGCTGGAATACTGCTGTACACTAACTGCCCCCTTCAAGACAGGGAAAATTGCTGACCTGGAGAGTGTACAAAGAACTTTCACGGCACACATAAGTACGATAAGGCACCTAAATTACTGGGAACGGTTGAAGGCCCTTGATCTGTATTTCCTGGAACGCAGGCGAGAGAGATACATGATAATATACACTTGGAAAATCCTAGAGGAATTAGTAACAAACCTTCACACGAAAATCACTCCCTATGAAAGCAAAAGACTCGGCAGGAGATGCAACATTCCCCAATGAAAAGCAGGGGCGACACGAGTACACTGAGAGACAACACAGTAAGTGTCCGGGGCCCAAGACTGTTCAACTGCCTCCCAGCATACATAAGGGGGATTACCAATAGACCCCCTGGCTGTCTTCAAGAAGGCACTGGACAGGCATCTAAAATCAGTACCTGACCAGCCGGGCTGTGGTTCGTACGTCAGTTTGCGTGCGGCCAGCAGTAACAGCCTGATTGATCAGACCCTGATCCACCACGAGGCCTGGTCTCAGACCGAGCCGCGGGGGGGTTGACCCCCGAAACCCTCTCCAGGTAAACATACACACACACACACACACAATAAAGACCAAGACAAAAATAAACAAAAGCTGCAAACGCGAATAAAATGCACAACACAAATACTAACATACCAAGTTAAAATAACTTGTGTCGGTTAAAAACATCATTAAGTTATTAACGTCAAAATACTTCCCTAAACGTTCCCCTAAATCACAACAGTAATTATAGAAACCATGACAAAAATGAAAAAACCGAAGCCGCGGGTAAACTGCAAGAATGTGTTGCGCAGTCTACACACAGTCTACACACACACACACCTCTAGTTACACAGAAGAAAAAAAAAGTAAACAGAACAGCCATAAGCAGGCGACTATGGGTGAGATGTGTGAGCCAGATCCTCTATCGACAGAGATTCGTCTCTAAGTGACGATTAATGTTGAGAGATGAGAGCCAAACACCCACATCCTGTCAAACTCTTTATGACTTGCCCTTAGGCTGTAGGGTCTGCTGGGCCCTACAGCCCTCCTCAACAAGTCACCATCACCAGCCCTCCCCTAGTCACCATCACCAGCCCTCCCCAACAAGTCATCATCACCAGCCCTCCCCAACAAGTCACCATCACAAGCCCTCCCCAACAACAGTCACCATCACCAGCCCTCCCCAACAAGTCACCATCACCATCCCCCCCCCGTCACCATCACCAGCCCTCCCCAACAACAGTTACCATCACCAGCCCTCCCCAACAACAGTCACCATCACCAGCCCTGAACTGTACCCGCCAGATACACAATATTCAGTATTTAATCAAGCCAAAAATACTTATTAACGGGTAATTAAAGGTAACTTCACCAAGCTCGTCATGTATTCCCTCATTAGGCATTAAACTGCACAAATACTCAATTAAGTCTCCGGGTTTAACTCTATACACACACATGCACTATATATTTTTTTTCAATTCCGATTTTCATTTTAAAGCCACCGGTGTAATTCGCTTTATGCAAATGAGTTAACCACCGTACGCACGCGCGCGCACACACACACACAAAAGTAACAGATCTAATCATAGAACGAGGAGTTAATTCCCGGACACGCGGATGATCCAATGGAAATCGAAATGAAAATGAAATGGCTCTTGCCCAGGCTGGCCTCACACAGGTAATTTAATCTCATCTGTGCCCACTACTAATCCAACCTGCTGCCACCAATAATTGGCCCAGGTTATTTTTCCTACGGGGATATTATTTCACCCTCATAGCTCTATTTAGAGACAACTTATAATATTTACAGTCATGGGACTGAGCAGGCACTGAAAGGTTGTACCAATTATATCGTGATTATGGCGCAGGAAGATAAACAATATGAAGGTCGGGTCTATGAGGCAGGGTCTATAAGCGAGAAGAAACTTGCGAACTCAGCCGTGGACGGAGGGCAGAGCACCGAGGATCAGTGTGGTCTGGGATGAGCCTCACTATTATTATCGTTGTTGTTTTGACTGATTGTTAGGAGGGTTACTATTTTTTCTTTGTTGCTGCAATACTTGTTGTTGCAGCTGATGATGCTTTTTTTTGTTTGCTCCTACCACATGTTATTTTTGCTTGGTGCTGTAGTTGTTGTTGTTGTTGTTTAGTGCTGCTGCTATTGTTGGTGATACTGTCTTCTTGCTGTTGCTAACGTTTTTGTGTTGCTGCTGCTTCTGCTGTTGTTGCTACTGTATTACGAATAATTTATTATTTCTCCATATAAAGAGCGTGCCATGCAAACATATAGAGAGCGAAAGTGTGTTACGGGAACAGGGAGATAAAATATACAATGAGGGAAGGAGGGATAGAGGGGAATGCTGTCCCAGCTGGATTTTTATGGAACATAGTTTAGGTGTCGAGACGGTGGGAATATCTGACAGACCATTGCACTAACGTAGCCGGGGGTAGTCCACCCTTAGTGAATTGCGTGCATGCCCTTTTAGAATATCCTTCACCACTTCGTTACAGCGGAGGATGATAGTAATCCTGGCTAGGCAGACTCAGTGGCCATATGCATGGCATGCCTAGTCCACCCAGTGTTCATGGAAGTGTAACTTGCACCTGCTGTGATTCGTTGCTTTAAAGGTTTAGGACTTTTCATAGGCAGGGT
The DNA here is from genome assembly GCA_009830355.1 of Cherax destructor. Classification (NCBI taxonomy): domain Eukaryota; kingdom Metazoa; phylum Arthropoda; class Malacostraca; order Decapoda; family Parastacidae; genus Cherax; species Cherax destructor. The sequence continues at coordinate 285,704 of WNWK01001247.1, read as the reverse complement.
CTTTGGAAGGGTCTCGTGCTTACTCAGTTTAGGGTAGTGAAAGATGGACAGTATTACAGCAAAAAAAAAAAAGTAGGTTAACTTAGGGAGGGATGAGTATATACAAAGGAAGTTTAAGGCAGCTTTGGCATCGATATTTCCGTCACTAGTGTTTCATCAGTGGCGTTAGAACCAAGTTGAGCAGCAAGCAGAGTGCTCTCAGCGGGAGCAATGACTTGCAAACTTTGCAAGATGACTGCGTCTTGATCAATCTTGAGTTTGTTGTAAGGCTTTAGGGAAAAAGCCTAAACTCTGTCCACGCTTTGAAATATTTCTTTGTCTTCTACCAAAGACTTTTATGCCTGCCAATATCGTAGTCCAGGAAGAAGATACTGAACTTCCTTGGCAGCCCCTCCGTGACTTCCTTAATGCACTTGTGTGGGTTTATGTCTGGCTTGGTCTGTCGTGCCTTAATCCAACCCTCCTTCTCACTATCAACATCCAATCCTGCCTTAACCCAACCCACCGGAAGGCATGCTCAAGGACTGGGTCGCGGGGGCATTGACCCCCGGAACACCCTCCAGATAGACCAGTTCTGCCCACACAATACCCTGAGCCTTCTCACCCTGCCCCACTCCATCTGATGTAGGGCAGATTTCCCCATAACTAGGACCAACGTACCTCCATAACAAAAGGTACACGCGGCCGCTCCCTTCCTCTCCCTACAACACTTAATTCCCCTCTGATACCTGAGGGGAAACATCGAACCTGCAAGAAAAAACATATCTGTGAATAAATCTGGGTGATGAGTGAGCCTCACCAGTGAAACTTTGTGCAATTTTAACAGTTATAATTGCTTGCTGCAACATCAACGCTGCTCTAGCTTCTGGTCTGCATGAGAGACAGGAATTTCACCATCTGTGTTCCCCAGTCAGGGAACCACTGGATACGCCCCTGACAGCCAGGGACCTGCCCACTAGTTCCCCTGAGAGCCAGGGCACCAAGGAGTATCAGAGCCAGGGATACCATCCACTGATCATCAGAGCCAGGGATACCACCCACTGATCATTAGAGCCAGGGATACCACCCACTGATCATCAGAGACAGGGATACCACCCACTGATCATCAGAGCCAGGGATACCACCCACTGATCATTAGAGCCAGGGATACCACCCACTGAGCATCAGAGAAAGGGATACCACCTACTGATCATCAGAGCCAGGGATACCACCCACTGATCATCAGAGCCAGGGATACCACCCACTGATCATCAGAGCCAGGGATACCACCCACTGATCATCAGAGCCAGGGATACCACCCACTGATCATCAGAGCCAGGTTATACCAGTGTAGGTATAACACAAGTAGGCGCTTGTCTTGATAAATCTTGCTGAACAATGGAACATTAGATCTGGTGTACAGAAATGGTATACAATAACCACAAGATGCAGAATTGGACATTTGGTGATTATAATCACCAAGCTCCAAGACTGTGCTTCAGTTCCTTCAAGACCACGGTACTCTTCACCAGCTTCAAGGCTTAGGGACTGATTACCTCATCTTTTGTATATAATTCTTCACATTATGTCCTTGTACTGATAAAGCCACTGGATGGCGAAACGTCTATAAATAAAGATACCCAGATGCTGCACAAGTGTCTAATTCTGCATTAGATCTGGCATTCACAAATAACGATGATCTGGCATGAAAAGTAACAGTTCTAAACACATCAACCTCAAGATGAAAACTATATATAACACCGTCACCAAAGATCGCAAGATATGTGGCAAGTAAGACTCTGAGGTGGAGGGAAAATCTTGCTATTTTCTGCCCTTTTACCATCTGGCTGAAACATTCCTGGGCTTGTATGGTTGTAATCCCTCTTACAGCCACGTCTACTAATACTTCCCCTACACCCTTTTCCAACTCGCTCCTCTTGTTCTCCCTCCTAGCCCATTTCCCTATTTTCCTTTCTCTTATTCCTAGGTTATGCTCCAAGCCCAAGATGGATTCAAATAGCAGCCACGCACATAAATAATTTGGACTACATAAAGAAATGCTACGAAACAATAGCATTTCATGAAACCCTGGCAGATAACAGCTTTTGATATCGCTATGCCCTCCCTTCCAACTGTTCCTAGGACGTCCCCTCCCTTCCAACTGTTCCTAGGACGTCCCCTCCCTTCCAACTGTTCCTAGGACGTCCCCTCCCTTCCAACTGTTCCTAAGACGTCCCCTCCCAACTCTTCCTAGGACGTCCCCTCCCTTCTAGCCGTTTCTGCATTCCCTTCTCATCCCTTCCTTTATTCTTACCCATATATTCCAAATTTTCTTCCTTATTCCTTCCATATATTCTCTCCCTCCTTATTAAATCCGCCCGAACAAGTAAAAAACGGCAAAAGGAAAGGTCAGCGAAGGAGAAATTTCAAGAGGGAGAAGCAGTGCTTGTGTGCTTGCTCTCTCTCACTAGATTTCGTCGTCAGAAATTCTCTCTCCGTAACCCTCTCTTCCTCCTTCAGTAGTATTCTCTCACTCTTCCTCCCTCATCATTCCTCTCTCTCTCTGTCTCCCTTGGTAGTCCTTCCTCTCAACAGTTCTCTTTCTCTCCCTCTGTACTCTTCCTTCTCCTCTTCGTCAATATCCTCTCTCTCTCTCTCTCTCTCTCTCTCTCTCTCTCTCTCTCTCTCTCTTCTCTCTCTCTCTCTGCAAACATTCCATAGCACTGTATCATGGTTTACAAAGGCTAGTTATCATGGGTGATATACACCACTGACACAGCAACCCTCCAAGCTGTTGTAGATCAAGTCTTCCGATGAACCACACCAAAACAATACGACGTTCAACGAGGGAATTTTTTTGCTACTCAGCTATGGAAATTTTGAAGAACAAAAATATAACCATACAAAGCACAGCTGAACTCATCAACAGACAATGAGTGTGAGTTAGACCTACCAAGCAAGGGTACTGCAGTACTCCACTAGTCTTGCGCAAATAAAATGATCAGCTGAAAACAAGAAGCCTCAAAGCAAGATATTACAAGCAAGTGGCGACACTAATGAGGCACTTGAACTCTCTAGACGGGAATATTGTTGCACACTAACAACCCCTTTCAAAACCAAGGGGAACTGCAGATCTGAAGAACGTGCGCTTAAATTACTGACAGCAACTAAATTCCCTAGAGAAATGTGCACCTAATTTACAGATAAAGGATGCTAGAGGAACCCATTCCAAATCTGTACACTGAAATAATTCCTTCGAGAACGGGAAACATGGTAGACTGTATAGAACACCGGCAAGGAAATGTATCGACGTAAGTAAGTTTGATAAGAGATAATACAGGAAGCGAGAGGGATCCAAGGCATGAACACCTTACATCGTCAACACTATAACTTGTTTAATATATATTTCCCAGTAACATTTATAGGCAGACTCCCTGGTCAAGCCTTAAGTCACGTGACCTCCCGTGTGACCCCCGGCATCTAGGCCGTAGGCCTCCTCTCTCTCTCAGATTCAAGCAGGCTTACCAGACGGGCAGGCTGGACTCTGCCACCATTACCTTGATTCTAAAACTTCTCCAGCGAACCCATCACAACATGGAGTCAACCAAGAATCTATTTCGGGGGTCACAGAAATGATCAATAGACACCTCTCTGTCGCACAGAGGAGACCTGACAAATTTTCGAGGAAAATTCCTGATTAGCTGGGCTGTGGTGGCTACTTCAGGCTGCCTGCAGCGAGCACCAACAGCCTGGCCGATCAGATCGTAAAAACAGGAAGCACTGCTCTAAGACGGGGCCGCTGGGAACATGAGCTCAGAAATCACCTATTGGTAACTCTATAAACTTTACTATAAAAGGCCGTAGAATCTCTTTCAAGATGGTTTTGGCATCCTCTTCAAGAAGGCCGCGACATTCCCAAGAAGTTCGCGAAATCAAGAAATTCGTGACATCAAGAAGATCGTGACATCTTCAATAAGATCGTGACATCTTCAATAAGATCGTGACATCTTCAATAAGATCGTGACATCAAGAAGATCGTGACACCTTCAAGAAGACCGTGACATCTTCAAAAAGACCGTGACATCTTCAAAAAGATCGTGACATCTTCAAAAAGATATTGACATCTTCAAAAAGATCGTGACATCTTCAAAAAGATCGTGACATCTTCAAAAAGATCGTGACATCTTCAAAAAGATCGTGACATCTTCAAAAAGATCGTGACATCTTCAAAAAGATCGTGACATCTTCAAAAAGATCATGACATCTTCGAGCAGGCCGTGACATCTTCACCACTGACGGAAACACTAACAGAACTGCAAAATTTGCTAACGTAAAAAAAAAAGAGAAATGCATTACGTGGAAATCAGTATTTAAGTGACCATACGTGACTATACCGACAAGTTGAAGAATAAGACACTTAATGATGGCATACATCGCTTCCTGGCTGAGGGACTGATCACCTCAAACTTCTCTTTACACCGTTCTTCACTGTACCGGACTAATGAAGCCAATGTGTGTGGTGAAACGTTTCTTCAGTAAAGATTCCTGTGTGTTGCATAAGTGTCTCATTCTTCACCTGACTATACACTTGAAGCATCTCTGCAACACACTAAGTGAAAAGTGATAATATATTCACTAGATTATATACAGTGCAACTACATAAATAATGAACGATACCATCACTGGGCGATATTAACAGTGAATATTACCATCACTGGGCGATATTAACAGTGAATATTACCATCACTGGGCGATATTAACAGTGAATATTACCATCACTGGGCGATATTAACAGTGAATATTACCATCAATGGGCGATATTAACAGTGAATATTACCATCACTGGGCGATATTAAGTGAATATTACCAACACTGGGTGATATTAACAGTGAACATTACCATCACTGGGCGATATAAACAGTGAATATTACCATTACTGGGGAATATTAACAGTGAATATTACCATCACTGGACGATATTAACAGTGATTACCATCACTGGGCGATATTAAAAGTGAATATTACCAACACTGGGTGATATTAACAGTGAATATTACCATTACTGGGCGATATTAACAGTGAATATTACCATCACTGGGCAATAGTGAACAATACCACATTACTGTATGATATTATTGTCAGCAAACACAGTTAACAATACCACTAACTAACTACATACACACTAGACAGCACCATCTATCGGGCAGTTGATGAGGCAGATAAATGCTTGACTTCCAAACAGAGAAAGTAAAAACTACAACGATTTTCGGTTAGTTAGTCTCAACAATGTTTGGAATCCCATGGCGGCCATGCCAGTTTCCCCACCTAAAGGGAATTTTTCAGAATGGAAAACATTTTTGTCCCCACCAAGTTTGACATATTTCAGATACTGTGCCCCCTCTTGCTTGGAACTGCTTTATCCCATGTATACGGAGTAAGGTGATTGTTGTTCAGAATTAATTTCTGAGCATTTTTTATAATTTGCAGTTTGTTCGACAGGTTTAAATATATTTAAAAAAACGCGACTGAAAAACACTTTTATAAACAGTAAAATGGAGAATTAATACAGATATTCATGTGATTATTTACATTCCTCAAGAGTATGAACATTTCCGTGTAAAATATATAATTGTAGTCATCATCTTGGCATGACTCTTAGCATCCAAGACGTTGCATCATCCTCATATATGAGCAGGTCGGCAGCTCACAAGATACTGCTCATTCGACAGTGTTTAAAATTAAGGTAAAGTCTAGCTAGCAAACCAGGGCACTCCAACAGCCTGGATGATCAAAGACCAGGCTTAAACAGAGGGAGGATCGGCCTCTACCGCTTTTTCTACGAATCTACAGTAAAAGCCTCTTTGAACCTTCTACTCATGTCATGTCAGTTCAGCTCTCTCCTTGGGTCTTATTACTGTTATTTTCTGGTTAATGTGGCTTATAACACCTTAAGCTCTGGAGAACAGTCACTGATGTAGATTGAGTTTTTATTGCGGCAATGTTTCCCTCTGCATAGAGCTTCCTCAAAGTCTGTATAGAGAAACGCTGTCACATTAAAAGTTTTCTTTGCATCTATGTTTTCTCATTATCGCTGTCAGCAGTATGCCTCTGCATCCAGCTCAGGCTCTGTTTATTCTCTATTTTCTTCCGTCCTCCACCTATATGTTTTCCAAGCCCTTTTACTTCCAGCCTTTGCCTCGCTGAACTTGTTCGCAAAGCACAGTGTTGCGCGTCTTACTGGTTCAAATCACTCTGGCATACTAGTGAGATATAATATGCAGAATAAGCATTTATTTGGACAATGTTTCTCTCAAGGTAGAACGTTAACTAAACAAAAACTTGTTGTACATTATAACATCTTCCTGCCCATATCTGTTAGCTCTACTTCCTAGGATATCTGATGCAATTTCTCTGCCATCTCATCTGCTGTCTTTCCTTCCATTTATCTTTCCCACAATACTTCGCTCAACCACTTTCCTGTTTAATTACCTCTCGTATAGTAAGGTTTTTCTAGCATTTGTGTGTTGTCACAGCTTACCAACCCTACCTTCACCAGGCAGACAAAGCCTAGTATCAATGCCGTAGCTGCAACGATACACAAATAACTCGCAGCACTTATTATAATCATGGGGGAGCGCTAAACCCGTAGGATTATACAGCGCATGTGGGGTGGAAGGTATTCAGGCTCAATTCAGGGAACCGGAACACGGATCCAGTTTCCTAGATCAAGAGCCCCTCACCGGCGTCAAGGAACCTCCCTTGAGGGGCTCGCACTTGTTCATGGTCCATGAACAAGTGACTAAGTTTCAGTCTTCTAAATGCGAGTTATATGAGTATTGTAGAGTCGTAGATCATGCATTCATTGGCTCCAAAATGATCTTTATGTTTTATTTCCTTTATGCTTCATTTAGGGAAAAAACACCAAATCAAATCTTGCTGGTTCACCCTTACTACATAGTGTTATGGCATCTTCTACATGCGCTACTCTCAATGTTTCTCGTCCTCGGCAAGAATCCAAGTTTTTCCTCTCAGTTTATGTACAAGTCAACTATAATTAAAATCTTGGACATCATTATATTTTTGGTCTCTGCTGCTGCCTTCAAGATCTATTCTTCTCTGCTGTGTTGCTCATCTTATGTGAAGACTATAAACTAATCACCATCATTACTCTCATTTGTTTCTAGAGTTGCTAATGTCTGACGCACATAATATAGTTTCTTTTTTTCATATCTTCAAACCTTCATACATCTTTAATCAGTAATGTCATCACTCTGCCTCTCCTCCTCCTCCTCCTTCTCTCTCTCTCTGCCTCCACACAAATATACCTTTGATGAGTTCCAGTTTTTCTACTCCCGGAGGCCGGCCATGGGCCAGGCTCGTCTGGTGATTGTCTGATCAACCAGGCGCGCTTTCTTGCCGTTATGGCAAATGCTTCTTCGCATCAACATTTGTGTATCAGACATATAACATTCCATTTCTCTCTTTGGGGAAATGAGGAAGAGGTTTTTACAATTTTAGGACTTGTGGGTAGGCATACCTGGAGGGGGGTATAACTGGGGGGAGGGTTCAGGGGTCAACGCCCCCACGGCCCGGTCCGTGACCAGGCCTCGGGCATTGGAGGAAGGTTAGGTAAAAAAAAACCTGTGCAGCTAATGAGACTTTTTCTTCAGTACTATTTTATACGAATATAAGTTCAGGGTTATATAAATTAGATTCACTCATAATGCATAGAATTTGTGAGGAATTTAAACAATGCCTGACATGTTACTTATAAAATTTTACTTGACATGTGACCTGACCAAATCTTCACTACACTCCCACACTTAGCTTGTTGGGTCGTGTGTGAGGTCATACGTGAGCTGATATCTCAGCTTTATAAGGCTTCTCTTGCCAATTATTATTATAATCAAATAGAAGCGCTAAACAACAGGGGTTATACAGCTTCTCTTGCCAAATTATTCCTTGATAATGTGAGAAATCTCGAGAGCGCTTGGAATTTCAATATTTTTCACTGTGGTTATCTTGCATATTACGATATCACCTGTTTACTGTGACTTTATTGTATGTGTGTGTGTGTGTGTGTGTGTGTGGTGACGAATAGGTAAAACATGCGATTTTGGCTTAAATAGCAACGCTCTTCTTGCCGAATAAGGCAAGCGAAAATTTGTGTATGCAATAATTTCGCAAAAATCATTCTGAACCTAACGAAAAAAATATATTTTATTGTGTTTGTTTATTATTAAATTATTGTAAACTTATCTAAAACATATTTAGTTGGATTAGGCTAAATTAAATTGCGCTTGTTATAATAAGGTTAGGTAAGTTTTCTAAGATTCTTTTGGTACAAAATTACTAATTTTTACATTACCATAAATGAAAAAAATATATCTTTAAACGTATAAGAGAGTTCTTGCTAACTAACCAGTTTTACATATTCGGCACGACATACATATACATATATATATATATATTTAGAAATCACATTAAAATGTATTATTAATATCCAAATGCTTGCAGTCAGAGTTCAAAGATAAATAAATAATAAAGATACTTAAAATAACATGTAATCTAAGATATCCAGAAAGTTTTACTGGCATTTTTTTTAAAAATGCGGATATGCTAGTGTTGCTATTTGAAAACTTTATTGATGTTTCTTCTGTACTTAAGAATTTTAAAACTATTGTATTTAAAAACTTCATGGTAAAAAACTATTAGTTTGAGCATTGCCCCTCAAATACTGAAGACTGTGTCTACAACATTCCGTGAAGAAAATGCAATACATTTTATTTTGGGAAAACTAAAAAAAATGTTGAACTACAATTACAGCAACATAGATACAGCATTAAAACTGAGAGACAACTGTTTATTCTTTTTTACCACGTTTTCCGGGGGCGGGGGAGTCGTCGTCCTCCACTCGACCCCGCTTGTTTAATATCCTTTTCGACCGCCGTTCTTTTTTCAGTCCCTAAAGGGATTTTTTATTTTATTATTTTCGGAATCGTAGGTCGAATCTTCTCCAGCCCTTGGGCTGACGTGGTCGTTGGTTTCATCATAACGACTGCGTTTGGTTTCACTGGTGGTATCCTCCTCTCGAGGACGTTCTATTGCTAGCCTTTTGGCAGAGGTTGACTTCTGTTCGGTTTTCAGTTTAGTCACTTCTTTAAGAGGTGATAAAAATTCGTCCTTGGGAACCTCCGTTGCGCTGTAACAATATTGGTCGAACTTCTTTAAAATTGTCTCTATTGCATACTTGACGTCACACAAACAAGAGAGGCACATTCACTTTTAAAACCTTTGATTTAGACTTTCGACCTCTGGAGTGAGCAGTAATTCCCTAGCAATAAATTTGGTAATAAAATGAGAGCAAAGCCGTCTAGCTGAGACACGTAACGGCACTGCTTATCCTTGCTAGGCAAGTTACAACAGCGCTTCTGATACTTCTTGTAGAGTCGTGCAAATCCAGAGTCAATTAGACTTACCCTGGGCTCTCCGGTCTCCAGCGCTGTTAGCCTATTGTTTACAGAAATGTCGTTATGCGCGATACTGTTTTTGTTCTTCGTTGCGAATTAGATAGTATTATGGGGCTTCCGTGCATTTACAAAAGGTTTAATAAATGTATGCACACAACAGATACTAGGCTGTGGCTGTGGTAGTATTACGAACACAGGTAAAGTATGGCCTGCGACCTGGTCGTAATGGGTTTCAAAGTCGAGCAAACAAACTCAGCCATACTATATGACCTGTAATTTCCTTCACCAGATATAATTTGCCAAATATATACATGTACACTATGTACAGAGATTGAACAGTAAGTATACCACACGGTGACTAAAGAAGCAGAAGCCAGAGAGAGTGCACAGTATCAACCAGCAGCTCAAGCAAGTCTGTCAATTCACTTACCACAAGCTTTGGCGGGCTTGCCTGTGATTGGTCAATGAACCAAGGTACTGATTTAACCCTTAGCACCTGGTTCGCTGGTTGGGAGGCAGCCTATATGGGAGTGTGACATACGACGAATAAATTGTAACATACTCTTAGCATGCCACAGGCAGTTACATTAAGCAACAATTTTTTCAGGTAATGTTTGTAGGCTCTTGCTCCTGCTAGGCCAGTGTCACTGCACTCAAAACAAGTGAAAATGGACGATTGTAATTACAGTCTCCATACCGTTGCTGCAGAACATCTGACAAGTGAGTGCTTGAATTAGTTTTGAATACTACTTTGGGAAATTCCCAGAGTACTGACTCAGAAGAAGAATTTTCATCAGTGCTTTCATCTTTCCCTGTCATGTCACTTCACTTATATCACACCCAGTCCATGGATGCAATCCTGACAACGCTGGACACACATTAGCTCGCTGTGTTGCAACCAGCTAAGAGACATCAACAAGTCTGATACGTGCTATAGCGGTCAGTCTAATGTATAATTCGCTTCTTAACATCCACTTTGGAACTCAGCAATATGATAGACATTTGTGTCACCAGTAACACAACTCAGAGCTGAGTAGCTCTCTGCAGAATGCTTTTCATTTAGCTGTTAACGTGTATCAGCCTCTTCATAGCTAAACTTGGGACCTTCAGAGTCTTGCTTGTTGTCTTAAAGTTTGATACATTAGTAAACACATGTGATGAACATAGTTTTGTCACCATCCTTGTCATACAAGTGATGAACATAGTTTTGTCACCATGTCACACATGTGATGAAAATAGTTTTGTCACCATCCTTGTCACACATGTGATGAACATAGTTTTGTCACCATCCTTGTCACACATTTCACTTTCCTTCTCCTCCATCATCAGAGTAGTATACACCATTACTAAATATTTTAAAGCCAAGCATAAGAGGCTTTTGCAAGTTATCATATCCTTTCCAGAAACCTTGGAGTAAGTTCAATAACACTAATCATAGGGCATCTGCACATGCTAATAATTGCATGAATTTTGCACTTGATGATAAGAAAATTTGTAACTGGTCGGATAAGATCTCATGTTATAAACGAAATAAAAACTAAACCACTCAAAAGGTATTCCTAAAACCCTTTGACTGCTTTTCTCTTTCTCTGATACTTTCCATATTTTGTTAAGCAGTCTGTATTCTATATAAGACATTTTTTTTTATTTTCTTCCATTTCCATTACCATTCTATTATCGAATTATGTCTCCATTTGCTCATTTTATCCAAGTGTTCTTCATTTTACTAATATTTCTGCCTCATCCACAAACATTTCACATAGTTTTCTGCTTCTTCTGCTAAGTTATTTATATATATTAAAAATATCCGGGACTAAAAAGCATCCTGGGAATAAAAAAAAACTGAAACTTGCCAATAAAACCATATGAAGAAATGTCGACAGGTCGTGAATCAAGGCACATGTCACTACAGGACTTGCAAACTCTCTCATCAATTTTTTTTTATATTTAAGTAAATGAGAGACAGTGCTATGATGCAAGCTCTCTGGTCTGCTACATGAAAGAAACGAGGCGTATATTTCCTTATGAACGCCACACTGAACACCAGAACTACAGACATGCAGAGACATTCTTTGTCTTTGCAAACGTTCGAGTTCTTAAACCGAGTATACAAACAAAATGCCTTATAAGTGGTCGTCTCAATGACTAAAATAAAATTATTACAATTTTTATGTAGACCCACGAAAAAGATTATTTTGGCAACGAAACGTGGAATCCTGGCTATAACCTCTTTAGATTACACCGGAAATCACAGACAACGGGGGTAACGGATGGAGGGAATGACCTGTGTGTTAAAGAGTCGCTCATTTGCACTGAGTTACGGAACATCACTGTCGGAATTTTAGCGGTTAAAATTGAAAATTAGAATCTAATTGTTGCTACTGCATATAAACCACCAGTTACATCTTCCCACCAGCTCAAAAACCAGTTACTGGAAATCAAGTATTGTTTTAAAAAACATCAAATCCGAGCCCACATGTCTTAATGCTTGGTTGGTTTATTTTAAGGCCTTAGAAATGGAAGAATTTAGCAAAGACTGTAATAAAAGAGAGTCCCTGAAGCCAGTTTGGACAAACAGTCTCACACATCAGAAATAATAAACCAGCAGTTATCAAAAGCGACACGACTGAGAAATAAATTAGACCTTATGTTCACTAACAATGAGGACCTGGCCCGAGATGTAGTAGTGTCAATAACAATCTCAGAAACACAGTCAATCACAAGGGCGAATTTAACTAATCCAACTTCCGCAGGAACATCAGCTGGGACCAAATAAATCGTGACCTTGATGAAATAACACTGGGAAGACAATATGGCCAACATAGATCTGAATTAATTATTCGGGAGGTCGAGCTCACTGGCGCTAAAAGTTCGCTGCAGACACAAACTGTACCTCGACGGTAAATGAGAAAATGCAAATTCGGAAGAGATACCCGCCCTACAGGCGAAAGAAACGGATAACAGAGCATCTCAACGAAAGCATAAATACGATTGAAAACGCAATCAGCATCTCTACAATTTCCATGCTGTATAACCCCTATGGTTTAGCGCTTCTATTTGATTATAATAATAATACAATTTCCATCAAAATCTCTTGCTGATTTTGAAGAAGCCATTGATAATAGTATGTCCATGCATTCATGCATTTTGAAGAAGGCCCAGACTCCTGGAACTCCATATTCATCAGAAATTGCAAGATTCCAATATCTCCTGTCTTTAGAAGAGGATAGAAGAAGCCTGGACAGAGAAGTCATCACACAGTCATTAATATCCACACATAATGCCCCACTCCACAGCAGCGGCAGTAAAGGAATTTAAAAAAAAAAAAAAAAACTTTGGACCAAATGCGCAAACGTCGTGTATTATCAAAATCTTTAAACGGGTTCTAAGAAGCAAAGTTGCCAATTAAATGGAATCAACAACTGCATAACCCAGGACGGCGGGGGCGGGGGCGGCGGCTTTAGCAGCAGCGGCAGCGGCAGCAGCGGCAGCGGCAGCAACAGCAGCGGCAGCGGCAGCAGCAGCAGCAGCAGTAATAGCAGTAGTAAACAGAGTCGGAGGCTGGTACGGTGAAAAGCTGTTTCTCAAGGCACAGCACTCGCCCCATGTCTATTTCTTAATCTTATATCTGACATAGACAAGGACATACATCATAGTGCCGTAATCATCCTTTGTTGATGATACCATAATTTTTATAAGAATGGCGTCCATCGAGGGCACAGCGAATCTTCAAACAAAATTTCAGTTGCTACACTAGGAAAAAAATGAGGAAATAAAGACTGAAACAATACAATACAAACTCAAATCATTCAATAGAGTGGGAGCTCAATGTGCGAGACTTGGGAGTGACGATGTGAAAGGATATCACATTCAAAGAGCGCAACAAAGTTGCTATCGCTACCACAAGCAAAGAGAAAGGCTGGATAACAAGAACATTCAAAACAAGAGATGCTGAGTCAATGATAGCACTCTTTAGCATGGAATATTGCTGTACACTAAGATCCCCTTACAAGGCATGGCAGATTGCACACTAGAAAGCGTACAAACCTTCACTTCTTGTAAAGCTTCAATCAAGCATCTGAATTACTGGTAATGCTTGAAGTCCCTTGAATTGTACACCTTGGAAAGTAGTTGAGAAAATACACATGATTATTCACACCTGAAAAATCTTGAAGGACTGGTCTCTAATTTTCACACATAAATCACCAAATATGAGAGCAAGAGATCTGTCATACAGTGCAAAAAGCCTCCAATAAAAAGCAGGGGTGCGATGAGCACACTAGATGAGAACTCAATAAGTGTAAATGAACCGAGATTTTCAACACCTTCCCTTCATACAAGAGGGAAATTGCTAACGAACATCTGGCTTTCTTCAAGGAAGAACTTGATAACTGCCTCAAGTCAGGTCTTGATCAGCCAGGTTTTGGTGCATATATTGACTGTGTGTGGTAGGTACTAGTATAACAATTAAAATGGGGTTTCCAGGTGGGGTTCAATGATAAGGCTTCGGAGGCTTGTTGCTTTATTTGGGTTCTTGTACACAGGCAGTGTTATGGGGCCCAGGCCTGGAGGGCCATGCCCGTGAGAAAGTGACGGAGTAAACGTTTGTTGACTGAGTGACGTCGGCTGCCAGAGTGAGGCAGGGTAAGCGTGATGCCGGCTGAGCTTGGTATGCCTATGCCACTAAGTGTCAGCACCATAGTGCCGCGAAATATGAACCCAACTGGGCATACACTATCAACCATGTCTATCCGGCCAGCAACCCGGAGTCTTGGTCTGGGACCAGGCCACAGGGGCTATGACCTCCCCCCGCCCCGGAAATCGACGTTATGGTAAACGTTAGGTAGGTAGGTGTGTGTGTGAGAGAGAGAGAGAAAGAGAGAGAGAGAGAGAGAGAGAGATTGCGAATGCAAGCACAAGGTCTGTAGCATTTAATGGCAAACTCATGCGACATCACGCCTTGTAGTCATAAGGCGGTGAATGTGAAGACTATCAGGTGTTAGTCCTTCACACATATATCACAGTTATGGTGACATATGGTGTATACCGGTATACTGTAACATATCCAAGGTAACTGTATTACTTCCATCTTTGTTATGTTTTTTTGAGGGAATGCAATTTATTATTTTAAGCAACTTATGATTGACGTAACTACTGCTACATATGACGCAACTTACTCCTCTGACGTTACTCATACCATGTTTGACGCAACTTACGCCTCTGACGTTAACTCCTGTCACGTTAAGCTGAACTCCAGTCCCGTACAAAGTGAACGTAACTCCTGCCCCGTATAACAAAACTCTGCACTCCTGACACACACACACACACAGGTTCCATACATAGCTTTAAGAAGAGTACGATAAAGCTCATGGCGCAGGGAGAGTGACCCAGTAGCGGCCAGTGAAGAGGTCCCGGGGCCAGGAGCTATGTATCGACTCCTGCAACCACAACTAGGTGAGTACAACTAGGTGAGTACAACTAGGTGAGTACACACACACGCACACGTGCATCTGTTGTCAACATAGCGTTGTAAGGTACCCGCAGCTCCTCAGCGCCATTACCGTGGAAGAAAAAAGAACTTCCCTCGTATCGCAGTACTCTAAGAGTGCGGAAGTCTCAAGTTAATAGCAGGATTTCCAACCAAATGAACCAGAGATCAATTCCAGGTAAGTGGGTTGTATTTCCTTTTATTGGCCAGGAGATTTGGAGATCAGTGAGGGAGAGGGAGAGAGAGAGAGAGAGAGAGAGAGAGAGAGAGAGAGAGAGAGAGAGAGAGAGAGAGAGAGAGAGAGAGAGAGAGAGAGGAAAGAGAAGCGGAGAGAGAAGGGTGAAATAGAGAGGAGAGGGAGAGAGAGAGGGAGAGAGAGAGGGAGAGAGAGAGAGAGAGAGGGAGAGAGAGAGAGAGAGGGGGGGGAAGTCCACACAGGCTATCTACTGAGAAGAACTAAGTACTTCTACCTAGATTAGGGACTATTGTGTATTATCTAGGTGTATAAGACAAGGATAGAAAAGCAGAAGGCTTTCTCCCCACACTGCACTCCTTCCAGCCACTGCTGCATGAAACACTGGGAAAATATTCCATTACCATATTGGAAAAAATGGCATGGAATTTACAGGCGAGATGAAACTAAATGGAAAACGTGAAGTTCGCCTACCTCCACTAAACAAGTGTTGTTGCTATATTAAACTGCTAGTGTTATTCCACTGTCTTTCACACAGCCGTGTGTTCCACTGGTTCTACTTCTGGCTACCACCACCTCTGCTATGACTATCACAACCCTCTACTTCCATCACTACTGCTAATACTGACTTGGTTGCCTCGTTGTCAACTGATCACCCTTGTGCAGTTATTTAAAAAAAAAAACATCAGAAATCTGTTGACTTCAGACTGCCCCATCTACTGAATGTGATAGTCTGCCTGGGGCTAGTGTGGGTATAGTGAATGAGGTGGAGAGTGGGCTAGTGTGGGTATAGTGAATGAGGTGGAGAGTGGGCTAGTGTGGGTATAGTGAATGAGGTGGAGAGTGGGCTAGTGTGGGTATAGTGAATGAGGTGGAGAGTGGGCTAGTGTGGGTATAGTGAATGAGGTGGAGAGTGGGCTAGTGTGGGTATAGTGAATGAGGTGGAGAGTGGGCTAGTGTGGGTATAGTGAATGAGGTGGAGAGTGGGCTAGTGTGGGTATAGTGAATGAGGTGAAGAGTGGGCTAGTGTGGGTATAGTGAATGAGGTGGAGAGTGGGCTAGTGTGGGTATAGTGAATGAGATGGAGAATGAGGTGGAGAGTGGGCTAGTGTGGGTATAGTGAATGAGGTGGAGAGTGGGCTAGTGTGGGTATAGTGAATGAGGTGGAGAGTGGGCTAGTGTGGGTATAGTGAATGAGGTGGAGAGTGGGCTAGTGTGGGTATAGTGAATGAGGTGGAGAGTGGGCTAGTGTGGGTATAGTGAATGAGGTGGAGAGTGGGCTAGTGTGGGTATAGTGAATGAGGTGGAGAGTGGGTATAGTGAATGAGGTGGAGAGTGGGTTAGTGTGGGTATAGTGAATGAGGTGGAGAGTGGGCTAGTGTGGGTATAGTGAATGAGGTGGAGAGTGGGCTAGTGTGGGTATAGTGAATGAGGTGGAGAGTGGGTATAGTGAATGAGGTGGAGAGTGGGTTAGTGTGGGTATAGTGAATGAGGTGAAGAGTGGGCTAGTGTGGGTATAGTGAATGAGGTGAAGAGTGGGTTAGTGTGGGTATAGTGAATGAGGTGGAGAGTGGGCTAGTGTGGGTATAGTGAATGAGGTGAAGAGTGGGTTAGTGTGGGTATAGTGAATGAGGTGGAGAGTGGGTTAGTGTGGGTATAGTGAATGAGGTGGAGTGGGTTAGTGTGGGTATAGTGAATGAGGTGAAGAGTGGGCTAGTGTGGGTATAGTGAATGAGGTGAAGAGTGGGTTAGTGTGGGTATAGTGAATGAGGTGAAGAGTGGGTTAGTGTGGGTATAGTGAATGAGGTGGAGAGTGGGTTAGTGTGGGTATAGTGAATGAGGTGGAGAGTGGGCTTGTGTGGGTATAGTGAATGAGGTGGAGAGTGGGCTAGTGTGGGTATAGTGAATGAGGTGAAGAGTGGGCTAGTGTGGGTATAGTGAATGAGGTGAAGAGTGGGCTAGTGTGGGTATAGTGAATGAGGTGGAGAGTGGGTTAGTGTGGGTATAGTGAATGAGGTGGAGAGTGGGCTTGTGTGGGTATAGTGAATGAGGTGGAGAGTGGGCTAGTGTGGGTATAGTGAATGAGGTGGAGAGTGGGCTAGTGTGGGTATAGTGAATGAGGTGGAGAGTATGCTAAGTAACATTTCGCTGCTTCCTCCTTCACCACAACTTTTACCCTGGTGGTCGCTAATTCATTATCAGTCTTCCTGACATATAACACAATGTGACCTGACTCAGTAGTCTTGACTGCTAGTTATACTCAGCATGTAGGTCCTGAAGGTAACTCCTCCCACTACAGCACAATGTATTTACTTGAATCCTATACTTTTACTTCTCGCAGCTGCTTCTTGAATGGTTGTCGTGTCTTACCTTTCACTGCTTTAACAGGTAGTTTATTCAATTCTGGTATGATTCTGTTTGCAAATGAGTACTTTGTATACGTTCATGATGCCTCTATTGCCCGGTCATGGGCAAGGCTGGTCTGGTGCTTGCCTGGTGAACCAAGCTGTTGCTGCTGCTGGCCTGCAGCCCCACATGTCTATCACAGTCTGCTTAATCTGGCACTTAAATATCAAAGCCATTCAATATCTTTAAAGCTTGAATAAGATACCGTGGTCTCTATGTCTAAAAAAAAAAAGAGGTGAGTGCTTTGAGTCTTCATAAAAATTGTTCCTTAAAAATACTATTAGTTTGGTAGCTATAAAACCGGGCATTTGGTTAGCTTGCTGCAAGCAGATAAACATTGTTTGGCACTTTTGAAGTCGTTGTTAATGATTACTCAAAGGTCTTTTTTTTTTCCTCGCGTCTCATAGCTTGATGTCAAACATTTTATATTCACGTTTAAGACTGTTAGACCCAAAGTACATTATTTGGTAACTGTCTACATTGAAACTCATCTAACACGTCTCCGACCACAATGTTAACTTGTCCGAAACACTGAATACTCAATCTGTTTTGGTAGCTGCATTTTTTCCAATTTGGTGTTATGAATAAATTTTGTTGTCTTAGATGTTAGTCGTACCTCGAGATCCTTTACTTACATTATGAAGATCAATGAACCAAAAACCAATCACTTGGGAACTCCACTCTTAAAGGGAAGCCACTCAGACATCTTTTTGTTGAGTACCATTCTGTGTTTCGTGTCTGTGAGTTAGTCAACAGGAATGAAGTTTATCTCCAATACCATGTTAGCCGTCAACCTTACATGAGGCACCTTGTTGATGGTCTTCCCGAAATCTAGATATACTATAGCCGTTGAGGCTTTCCACCCTAAATTTTATATATTTAATTGAAAAATACGACAAAGCTTGTCAGGCATGATCTTTTGTTGCAGAATCCATGTTGGTTTCCGGATTTTAGATTATTTGCCCCAAAATTAACTATGTATCTTATGGTCACCATTTGTTTAATTCAAACTATGTTAAAAACGAGGAGTGCAACATTTGCTAGTTTCCAGTTTATTGGCATCTTACGTCTTAATGATTTGTTAAATATTACTCTTAACAGGCAGGTGAGTAATCTACATTTTTTTTTATATCTCTGATGGGTTTTTCATCTGGTACACTGAATTTATTAATACTAACCTTATCCAGGTATTTTCTTATGTCAAGGCTGCAAATTTCGCAAAATACTTAGTTTGTGGGTGTCAGGTCCTGTAAACAAATGTTGCTGCCTAGGGACGGTGGTATCAGGCCCAGCTGTAATTACCGTCCTGAAGGATGAGTTGAATATTAACGCTATATCCCTGCTACTATTTGTTACTGCCGTTACCGCTAGCTATTGGCCCTTTTGATGAGGTTGACTTTATTTTTTGTTCCCTGACGAATTTGAAGAATACTTTCAGATTACTTTTGAAGTTTTATGCAATTCGTCTTTCAAATTCTTGTTTAGCTTCTTTGATTCTTTTCTTGTTTCTCGCCGCATGTAGTCAGAATGATCTTCGAGGTTACCTGTCCCTTTAAATTTCTAAGACACATTTACGCTTTTTCTATGATTTCAGTCTATGATTTTTAAGCTGTTTTTAGTATGTTTTCCTTCTAGATACATAGAATTTTTTATTCTAAATACGTTCCGCAATTTCTCTACATTATACGAATTTGGTATTTTGATCCAGTTACTGTTACTGATATCTGGGCGCAGCTAATGAAAGTTAGCTCTTCTTTAACTGGGAACCATCGTATTGTTATTTTGGATCTCAAAGTTTGTGATCATTCTGAATCAAATGTTGTGATCTGTTTCCTAGACTCTCCTATGATTGTAAAAGGTCACTCACATTCTGTGGTCAGAACAAGATCCAAAAAATTCTTGCTCGGAGTGACAGCTGGAGTATAAAAGTTGTCCTCCATGATGTTTACGAGTCTGGCGACCTCCTAGTCTCCTGACACAGTGTTCCTGTTTATGTTACATACGTTAAAGCCACCAACTAATATTACATCTTTGTTTATACTTATTGCTTTAATTTCATCATACGAATGGTTATAATCCTCCTGAGTATATTTCAGGGGCAATCAACTGCAATGAATGTAATTTATTGAGCCTTAAGCCGGGATTTGTAAACACACACAGTCATATCCTACTATAATGTAGTAGGATATGATGTAGCAGTTCATGATGTAGTAACTGAATCATGAACTGCTGTCACATGTGGTTCATTGTTGACGTACAGAGTTGCTCCACCTTTGTTATGAGTGCTGGTCTGTCCCTGCTGAATTAATTTGCTTAAATTCCATGACCCTCTGGTTAGCTGACTTCTTTGTGGCAAGCTGTCCATTCTCTCGCTCTCTCCTCCGTAACTTTCCCCTCCCTTCACTGTCAAAGTCCTCTCCGCCCTCACTCTCTTTACCATGAGCAGCCCATCATGCAATATTCACCCTGATCTCCACCATGAGCAGTCCATCCTGCAAGATTCACCTTGATCTGATCTTGCACTACCCACATTGCTGAAATGAAGACCATCTTGCTTTAACAAGATTGTGTCACTACTGAAGTAATTCCACACAATTCAACATGAAGCAGGCTACAACAGAACATTGTTCATTTCACTCAGATCCGTAAGTCTCTGGTTTAGAGCCTTTACCTGACTACTGTGTAGCAGTCTACATCATACCATGACACTGTAATTACCAGTCTCCTGTTGTCTTGTAATTTTCTCAATTAGAGGTATTTTTTGAGAATCCCTTCTGATCTATTCTACATTAAATCATTAAACGTGTTGTTGGGGACTCACAAACTAGATACAAATACCGAGCATTCTGTAACATGGATAGGAAGGTGAAACAGAGGGTTCCTTTTCCTGGAGCTGGTGTTGGTAATATAGTAGGTTAGATGTCATAATGTCAGGTATCGGGGTAACCCCATTATTTGCCTCAGTGCTGGTGAAAATGATGTTGGGAAATGCTGGAGGCAAGAGTTATAACCCAGTACAGGACAGCAATAAATTTAATTAGGTCGAAGGGAGGGATTAAGATCATATATAGCATTTCAGCTAGAAGAGAAGTGGGCAGTGAATGGATGTCTAGGGCAATTGGTGTTAAATGCTGGGTAGTCAAATACTGTAAAGAACTTGGAATGCCATTAAATGAAAATTGGGACCATTTCTATGACAAACATATGTATGCAAGGGCCGGGGTTCATCTTTCTAGGGCAGAAGCAACAGCGGTGTCCAGTCGAGTCAAATGAGTTATTTGTGAGTTTACTTTAAAAGTTTAAATCATAACAATACCCATCGTTTACTGAACTATGGCACATTTTAAGATGAAAGAGCTTTCAGGACCTGGAGTGACACGTGTCTTTATTCAGAAGATTTCGACATTTCTCGCGATGATTGTACATACAGGTTCCCATTCTGTTAGTCCCGGTAGTTCTATATTTGTAAATGTCTTCTAATAATATGCCCATTTTTCCACGATAGTAATTATGGACAAGGTAGATTATAGTGGAAAAATGAGCATGTTATTATGTGCCTCTTAAGGTTTCCGTTAGTGGGAGTTTTTGGTGTTCCGAGTTTCCAATCGGAGTAATTTCTAAATCTGTACCAGAACTAGAGCCAACAATTATAGCAGCACCAGCGCTACCACCAACGTCACTAGTTTAAACATCTATAACCACCCTAGTACCATCAGGGTCGCCGTCACTAGCATTACCAGTACCTGTGACTGGACCTAAATCAGAAGCTGCATCAGAACCACCGGTATCAGCATCAGTTCCGGTGCTGGAAGCCAGGATGTGCTCACTCTCACCATGGGTTACGCTAATGGTGATATTTCTTATATCTGTTCACGTTTGGGGACCAATACCAGACTGATCTTGGTCTTTATTGCAGTCCTTTCCACTGAGATCAAAACAACCAGACATGAATGACTCATTATTTGATGTAGGGATGCTGGCCAGTCTCTCTATGAACTTAAAGATCAACTTACAGTTACAAAGAAATGTGCACCATTTTTAACACTGCTTCTACGTAAGAGTATGCAAATAAAATTCCAGGAATCAATAATTTTACAGGTTAGGACGAAAACAAATTATTCACAACATATATAAACGACATAAGTGAAGGAATAGTGACACAGGAAAGTTTGTCGATGACACTAAAATATAGTAGTAGTAGTAGTATTAAAAATGGTCATAATCATAACCATAATTTTAAAAGGAGTGGACCGGTAAGCCAGCGAAAGGCCTCGATCAGATGACCAGAACTTCCAGCTGCAGGTCATCATACTCGTATGACCAAGACCCTCGCCAGGAAACACTTGTCCTGTTTCCTGACAAACCTTACCTAACCTAACCAAACCACTAAAATAGGCTGTTACATCAATTCTGATGAGGACACAAGAGAATTACAGGAAGATCTGAATAAGATGCTGTGGTCAGAAAAGTGCCAGAGGTAGTTTTATGTAGACGAATGTAAGATTCTAATCCTGGGAAAAGAAAAGAACTATGGTGCATATGAACTAAACACTGGAGCTCACAGTCAAACTGAATGATGAAAGCATTTAGGGATTCTGGTTATCAGTAATCTAAAGCCTAGACAACAGTGCATTATACGAGTTTGCGCAGAGTAATCCGTTAATTCTTGGGAGTTAAGTATGGGCACGTCTGCAAACTACGAAGGCAGCAATCAGCCAGAGAGGGAGGGGCGGGGCAGACAGTGGCAAACTAACACAGACATTAAATACTATAATTGTGCCTCCTCCCTCAAGCTTACTCCTTCATCCCATCTACTCCATCACATTCACTCCACATCCACTCCATCATACTCACTCCATCACACTCATTCCATCATAAAATTATGCAAATGGGAGAGGAATTCCCAATTTGGGGAGGACCTGGGGAAAGTCGCTCATCAGATTCCTAATTATAAGACTCGAAATTGCACAATTTTTCCAGTGAGAAGAACTTGACCAGGGAAGGTGGAGGTGTCGGGGCTGTGCAACTGTCTGTCTGCTTCTGTCTGTCTTCTGTCTCATCTGTGTCTTATCTATCTGACTTCTCTGTTTTATCTGCCTGCTTATTTATTTGTCTTATCTGTTTTCTCTGTCGTGTCTCTGTATTTTTTACATTTTTTCTGTCTACGTTACGTCTGTCTAATCTACCATGTCTGTCTTCATATCTATCTTTTTCTGTCTTTGTATATGCTTGTCTGTTTATATCTGTGTCTGTCTCTGCCTGTATTTATGTCTATGTCTGTCTCTGCCTGTATTTATGTCTGTGTCTGTCTCTGCCTGTATTTATGTCTGTGTCTGTCTCTGCCTGTATTTATGTCTGTGTCTGTCTCTGCCTGTATTTATGTCTGTGTCTGTCTGGTTTGTGTTAATTTCTGTAAATACAGACACGCATCAGTTTGTTTACCCTCACGTTAATATGGAAATTACTACCTCACACGCACACAAATATAAGCAAGGCTACACAACACACACACACAAAATACTCCTCCGGGTTGAGCGTAAAGAATAACTGCTATAAACAACCTGCAGGTAGACACCTAGACTGGAGCGCCCTAGAATACGTCAAATGACTGAACAACTGAGAACATCCTGAGCCACAGTTCAGGTGTAGCGCCATCTTGAGGGAGTTTGGCTGAAAGTGAAAGGAACAAGAAAGTTAATAATGAACATTAAGAAATAGTTAACAATAAAAAAATGCAAATGATTACAAAATATTACTGCAGAAAACCTAGGCCTACAGGGAGGCCTAGAGAGGTCAGATGAACTATCATGATGATCGTACCTGAAAACATGCACGACATGAGGAAAAATGTCAACCTCAACTGTACCATCAACCTGAACATCGTAAACCGGCTTTCCTGAGACTAATTTTCTCTTTGATCAGCAAGACACGGGAATTAACTGAGAAAGGATACAAGGACAAATGATAATGTTTCCCACTATTTCTACTGACCTTCTAATAGTACTTATGCCCATGACATGTTGACCTAACATCTATCCACCTCCGCAGAACACAGGTCTCCACTCACCTACATCAACCCACACATCTCCTCCAACACACACACACACACACACACAGTAGCGGCCAGTGAAGAGGCGGGGCCAGGAGCTATGAATCGACCCCTGCAACCACAACTAGGTGAGTACACACACACACACACACACACACACGCCCCGATGGCATGGTGGCTAGCGCTCTTGCATCACGCACAGAGGGCCCGGGTTCAATTCCCGGCGGGGCCGAAACATTTCGAAGTGTTTCGTTACACACACACACACATACATACAACAGGCCTAGTGTCTAATAGACATGTGCCTAGGACAAAATGGTAAATAACACACACCCCGGTGGCCTGGTGGCTCTCGCTTCACGCAAGGAGGGCCCGGGTTCAATTCCCGGCGGGGCGGAAACATTTCGAAGTGTTTCCTTACACACACACACACATACATACAACAGGCATAGTGTCTAATCGACATGTGCCTAGGACAAAATGGTATCTAACACCTCCCTAAGCTACACACGCCACATAACCACACCAAGCTACACACGCCACATAACCACACCAAGCTACACACGCCACATAACCACACCAAGCAACACACGCCACATAAACAAACCAAGCAACACACGCCACAAAACCACACCAAGCTACGCACACATATAAGGAATCATAAAACCGTGGCTTTCTTAGGCAAACATACACTAACAACACTCTTACACTAGCTGTTCTTACTTCCCTTCACCAACACAAGTTGCTTTAAACTACAAAATCAACAAGTATTGGTAGATAACAAGAACGTTTTATCTACACGTCTTTACAAGTGGAGTGGTGGATAACAAGAACGTTTTATCTACAGGTCTTTACAAGTAGAGTGGTAGATAACAAGAACGGTTGAAGAAGGAAGTAGTGTGTACCATATCCTCAAGAAACTTTGAAATATTTGTGAAAAATATTCTGAAAATGGAATACATAGAGACGAAATACCAGGGAAAGGAATACCAGAAGATGAAATACCTGCAGATGGAATACCAGGAGATGAAATAACAAGGAAATGAAATACCTGCAGATGGAATACCAGAAGACGAAATACCAGGAGATGAAATATCAGATGAAATACCTGTAGTTGGAATACCAGATGAAATACGAAGAAATGGAATACCTGATGATGGAATACCAGGAACGGAGCTCAACTCCTGTTAACTGCAAATAGGTAATCACAAGCGTAAATCATGTCATGACCTCATTTTGAAGAAGGTGGTAGAGGAGTTTGGCGGGGAGAAGGGGAATGGGGAGGGTAGGATAGAAGGGAAATGGGAGGATGGGAGAGAAGTGGAAAGGGAGGGTAAGAGAGGAGAAGGGAGAGGAAGGATGGGAAAGAAGGGGAGAAGAGGATGGCATGGAGCAGGAGGAAAGGGAAGAGAGGAGATTGAATGGGATGGGAAGGGGAGAGGAGAACGAGAGGGAGGTTCTTAAGGAAAGGGTTAGACAAAGGTCAATGAGAGGAAGAGTAAGGACTTAAAATAGGGAACCAATGAGGAAAAGGTGTGATGTCTACCAGTATACTGGAACTTATCCAAGTCTATACAACTTACACACACACTTACATTGTTTTTCTAAGTTTAAAACAAGCTGATCTATAGTAATATCAGAGGTTAGCTCAGTAGGGGCAGCAAGTAAGGTCTGCAAAACTCTCTGCTAAATCAACTATGTTAAAAAAATTTTTACACATTATTAAACCTAAACCATACAAATTGTATTATATAAATTGTAACATTTTCTGCACGTTTTTAATTTTAATGGTATTAATTTCACGTATAACTGCGCTATACTGAGAGCAGGTCAGTTATACTGAGAGCAGGTCAGTTATACTGAGAGCAGGTCAGTTATACTGAGAGCAGGTCAGTTATACTGAGAGCAGGTCAGTTATACTGAGAGCAGGTCAGTTATACTGAGAGCAGGTCAGTTATACTGAGAGCAGGTCAGTTATACTGAGAGCAGGTCAGTTATACTGAGAGCAAGTCAGTTATACTGAGAGCAGGTTAGTTATACTGAGAGCAGGTCAGTTATACTGAGAGCAGGTCAGTTATACTGAGAGCAAGTCAGTTATACTGAGAGCAGGTCAGTTATACTGAGAGCAGGTCAGTTATACTGAGAGCAGGTCAGTTATACTGAGAGCAGGCCAGTTATACTGAGAGCAGGTCAGTTATACTGAGAGCAGGTCAGTTATACTGAGAGCAAGTCAGTTATACTGAGAGCAGGTCAGTTATACTGAGAGCAGGTCAGTTATACTGAGAGCAGGTCAGTTATACTGAGAGCAAGTCAGTTATACTGAGAGCAGGTCAGTTATACTGAGAGCAGGTCAGTTATACTGAGAGCAGGTCAGTTATACTGAGAGCAAGTCAGTTATACTGAGAGCAGGACCGTTATACTGAGAGCAAGTCAGTTATACTGAGAGCAGGACCGTTATACTGAGAGCAGGTCAGTTATAATGAGAGCAGGACCGTTATACTGAGAGCAGGTCAGTTATAATGAGAGCAAGTCAGTTATACTGAGAGCAGGTCAGTTATACTGAGAGCAGGACCGTTATACTGAGAGCAAGTCAGTTATACTGAGAGCAGGTCAGTTATACTGAGAGCAGGTCAGTTATACTGAGAGCAGGTCAGTTATACTGAGAGCAGGTCAGTTATACTGAGAGCAGGTCAGTTATACTGAGAGCAAGTCAGTTATACTGAGAGCAGGTCAGTTATACTGAGAGCAGGTCAGTTATACTGAGAGCAGGTCAGTTATACTGAGAGCAAGTCAGTTATACTAGAGCAGGTCAGTTATACTGAGGCAGGTCAGTTATACTGAGAGCAGGTCAGTTATACTGAGAGCAGGTCAGTTATACTGAGAGCAGGTCAGTTATACTGAAGCAGGTCAGTTATACTGAGCAGTCAGTTATACTGAGAGCAGGTCAGTTATACTGAGAGCAGGTCAGTTATACTGAGAGCAGGTCAGTTATACTGAGAGCAAGTCAGTTATACAGAGAGCAGGTCAGTTATACTGAGAGCAGGTCAGTTATACTGAGAGCAGGTCAGTTATACTGAGAGCAAGTCAGTTATACTGAGAGCAGGACCGTTATACTGAGAGCAAGTCAGATATACTGAGAGCAGGACCGTTATACTGAGAGCAGGTCAGTTATAATGAGAGCAGGACCGTTATACTGAGAGCAGGTCAGTTATAATGAGAGCAAGTCAGTTATACTGAGAGCAGGTAAGTTATACTGAGAGCAGGACCGTTATACTGAGAGCAAGTCAGTTATACTGAGAGCAGGACCGTTATACTGAAAGCAGGTCAGTTATACTGAGAGCAGGTCAGTTATACTGAGAGCAAGTCAGTTATACTGAGAGCAGGACCGTTATACTGAGAGCAGGTCAGTTATAATGAGAGCAGGACCGTTATACTGAGAGCAGGTCAGTTATAATGAGAGCAAGTCAGTTATACTGAGAGCAGGTCAGTTATACTGAGAGCAGGACCGTTATACTGAGAGCAAGTCAGTTATACCGAGAGCAGGACCGTTATACTGAGAGCAGGTCAGTTATAATGAGAGCAGGACCGTTATACTGAGAGCAGGTCAGTTATAATGATAGCAAGTCAGTTATACTGAGAGCAGGTCAGTTATACTGAGAGCAAGTCAGTTATACTGAGAGCAGGACCGTTATACTGAGAGCAGGTCAGTTATACTGAAAGCAAGTCAGTTATAATGAGAGCAGGACCGTTATACTGAGAGCAGGTCAGTTATAATGAGAGCAAGTCAGTTATACTGAGAGCAGGACCGTTATACTGAGAGCAGGACAGTTATACTGAGAGCGGGTCAGTTATAATGAGAGCGGGACAGTTATACTGAGAGCAGGACAGTTATACTGAGAACAGGACAGTTATACTGAGAACAGGACAGTTATACTGAGAGCAGGACAGTTATACTGAGATCAGGACAGTTATACTGAGAGCGGGACAGTTATACTGAGAGCACGACAGTTATACTGAGAGCAGGACAGTTATACTGAGAGCGGGACAGTTATACTGAGAGCACGACAGTTATACTGAGAGCAGGACAGTTATACTGAGAGCAGGACAGTTATACTGAGATCAGGACAGTTATACTGAGAGCGGGACAGTTATACTGAGAGCACGACAGTTATACTGAGAGCAGGACAGTTATACTGAGAGCGGGACAGTTATACTGAGAGCACGACAGTTATACTGAGAGCAGGACAGTTATACTGAGAGCAGGACAGTTATACTGAGATCAGGACAGTTATACTGAGAGCGGGACAGTTATACTGAGAGCACGACAGTTATACTGAGAGCAGGACAGTTATACTGAGAGCGGGACAGTTATACTGAGAGCAGGACAGTACACTCGGCCTTTTTGGGAAACTCATTTTTTCCCAGTCTACGCTCCTAGATCATAAGTCACCCTCACTATCACTGCACATAGTAATGCATAGCTAAAAACACGGGATATAAAGCAACATATCTTCAACAAATTATCACTGCCTTATTCATTTTTTTTTTAAATTATCTTGAATTTTATACACAATTCAATTTTTTTGGTTATTCAGTGATGGTCATACACCATTAATGTAAACAGGACTTAACACCAAACAAGCGTTGTGCTCATATTTAGTTATGGTATTTAAATTATAATGCAACGTTAAACATCAGATCATTAAGAGACTTTAGTACTATAAGATTATGGAAGCTTTGAGGACTATGTGCTTTCCTTGGGTACGATCCACCGGGAAAAAGGACAGATATTTAGTGACGCGGTCTTAGTCATAAGACAACCAGCCACCGGAGCTTATGGTCCTCGGAGCGAGGCCTTCCCGCTGGCCTACCTGTCCACCCCTTTAAAAAATAAAGATATCATTAGATATTGCTTTCTACGTGCCTTGGTGCGGCAACGACTGGGTTAAGTTGATGCGCACGGAGAGCGCAATGATGTGGGAGGTTACGTTAGGTACCGTAAGGTTTGTCAGGAAACAGGACAAGTGTTTCCTGACTCGGGTCTTAGTCATATGATGACCCACAGCTGGAGCTTTTGGTCATCTTACCCAGGCCTTTCACTGACCCATTCAGGACAGCAGCAAAGCTTGCATGCAGACGTGTCTGTGGAACTGCCTCGTCCTGCAGTGTTCTTGACGCCAGAAACACCACACTTAAATTTACTTGCAGGTAATAATACACCTGGTCAATCCTGAACGTGAACGAGGTCCTGGAAGCGTCTACCAGGCAATGTTCACGTAGTAAGGAGCACCATCAAGGCAGAGACTTGCCTCTTTTAGCAGAGGGAGAGAAGGTGAACCGAAAGAGAGAGAAAGGAAAAAGGAAGGTGCAGCGGGAGGGAAGGGGAGTGGGAAAGGAACGATGGGGGCTCTGGATGGATGGGGAGTGGGGAGGGATAGATGGGTGGGGGAGGCAGAGTAAAGTAGGGACGCTGAGACAAACATGTTTTTCAGCCTCTCATCACTCCCGCGCTTCACTGATATTTTTATATGCACTTATTTGAGAGTATTTTCTCTGACCCCCAGCCAGGCCCCTCCTAGTACCTGCCTCCTAGTGTCAGTAGTATGTATACAGCACCTGCCTCCTAGTGTCACTAGTATGAATACAGCACCTGCCTTCTAACACCTGCCTCCTAGTGTCAATAGTATGTATACATCACCTGCCTTCTAGCACCTACCTCCTAGTACCTGTCTACAAACAATCCGCACATATCAGAGAAGCTTATGACGACGTGTCGGTCCGACTTCGACCATTTACAAAGTCACACTAACAAAATGAGGGAGCCAGTATATATAGGTGAGGGAGCCAGTATATATAGGTGAGGGAGCCAGTATATATAGGTGAGGGAGCCAGTATATATAGGTGAGGGAGCCAGTATATATAGTGAGGGAGCATATATAGGTGAGGAGCCAGATATATAGGTGAGGGAGCCAGTATATAGGTGAGGGAGCCAGATATATAGGTGAGGAGCCAGTATATATAGGTGAGGGAGCCAGTATATATAGGTGAGGGAGCCAGTATATATAGGTAAGGGAGCCAGTATATATAGGTGAGGGAGCCAGTATATATAAGTGAGGGAGCCAGTATATATAGGTGAGGGGGACAGTATATGTATATAGGTGAGGGGGACAGTATATATAGGTGAAGGGGACAGTATATATAGGTGAGGGGGACAGCGACAGGACAAAGAAGGGAAGAAAAAGAAGTAGTGGTGGTGATAAAGCTGGTAGTGGAAGTAATAGTAGAAGTAATAGTGGTAGTAGAAAGAGAGAAGTTTAGTGACAAAAGAGAGAAAGGGGAGTGAAGGGTGAAGGGAAGCAATAGTAATGATAGTATCAGAAATGGAGTCGCAGTAGTAGTAGAAGTGGGGTGAGTCTATGGACAAGAAACAGTAGCACTGCAGGAGGTTAAATTTCCATTGTTGCCAGAAATGCACATTATGCTAGTGGCTTTCTTTTGTACATAATATTTGATTACACGTGAACTAAATTGTCTATGTAATGCATAAAAATGAATTTGAATTTGAACTGCTTCCAACTTAGCGTTCTCGTCGATGCTATTAAATTTTTTGTAATAGTTATGTTTAATTCACACACTAAGATCACTGATTTAATAGCATATATACGTATGTATATAT
This sequence comes from Cherax destructor, assembly GCA_009830355.1. Taxonomy (NCBI): domain Eukaryota; kingdom Metazoa; phylum Arthropoda; class Malacostraca; order Decapoda; family Parastacidae; genus Cherax; species Cherax destructor. The sequence goes on along the minus strand of WNWK01001247.1, from coordinate 255,444 downwards.
GATGGGCTGGGATAGGTTAGGGAGATTAGGAATTTCTTAACTGTAGTTTTAAAAATGCCAGCTGAGTCAGTGGTTCCGGAGATTTCTGGCAGAGTTCCAGATTTTGGGCCCTTTTATGTACGTTGAGTTTTTGAAAAGATTTAGCCTGTTCAGTCATCTTACGTTTCCCACGACTGATTTTTCAATTATACATTATGATAATAACTTCTCCAGCAGATTTCTCAAACTTAAACTTTCTCTCACAGCTTTTCCACCTGCATCACTAAGCTTATACATCACTCTGATTACAGCTCTTCAGGGATGGATGCTAAGCTTAGCCACAGTGGCTACAGCTTTCCCAGTGATACATATAGCTTACACAAACTAATCATAGCTTTAGTAAAAGTGATGCTCTGATTTTCTCATCTTCATTAAAATGTTTACTTACATTATTGATTTTATTGTCCATTGTTCGTCAGTTATATTAAATGTTTGATTTTATTAAATTTGTTTACAACAATGGCGACTGTGGTACTGTGTTGCCATCTACTGATAGATAACAGTGGTACTGTGTTGCCATCTACTGATAGATAACAGTGGTACTGTGTTGCCATCTACTGATAGATAACAGTGGTACTGTGTTGCCATCTACTGACAGATAACAGTGGTACTGTGTTGCCATCTACTGATAGATAACACTGGTACTGTGTTGCCATCTACTGATAGATAACACTGGTACTGTGTTGCCATCTACTGATAGATAACACTGGTACTGTGTTGCCATCTACTGATAGATAACACTGGTACTGTGTTGCCATCTATTGATAGATAACACTGGTACTGTGTTACCATCTACTGACAGATAACACTGGTACTGTGTTGCCATCTACTGATAGATAACAGTGGTACTGTGTTGCCATCTACTGATAGATAACAGTGGTACTGTGTTGCCATCTACTGATAGATAACACTGGTATTGTGGATCAGCAGGACATAATCAGCCTGGTTGACCAGACGGTCAGCAGGTAAGCCTGGCCTCAGACCGGGCTGTTGGGAGGAAAGAGCTCTTGAAATCATCACAAGTATACTCCAGGTATCAGTGTATGCAGCACCAACATAACAGATAAATGGTTCAGAGAACCGACAACTTGTCGGTTCTCTGAACCATTTATTAACATTGGGACTCATGAGGCCAGGAACACTGTGCGATGGTTCATGAGTAAATGAATCGAAGCCACAAATAGGTGAAGAAAATAGGTAAGGAGAGAGACCCATCTTTTCCTGCTCTCAAGCCTACACAGAGGGAAGAGTCACGCCGAGAGGCATGAAAAAAAAAGGAATAAATTTATAGCCTGAATAAATTTCATTCCAGATAAATTACCGACGTGTTGTTTTTCCCAGGATGAAAGTCGTCTGTCTTTAGTTTAAAATTTATTCCTGTGTTTGTGTCTTAAGTACCAAACTTTGAGAGGAAACTTTCCCATTGTCTCAGTCTCAACGTGTCTACATGTGTGTGTATGAATGAAATTATATTGATGCCTTATGTGTATATATCTATGTACTCACCCTGTTCTGTTTGCGGGGGTTGATTATCAGCTCCTGGCCCCGCCTCTTAAACTACACAAGACCTTTGTTTTGACTTCCTTCTATGCTTATTTCGATCAGATTGCTCCTGCTCACTCGGTTGAATAATCAAATCTTATACGTTGTAATCATATCTCACCTGGACCTTCATTCTTCCAAGGCCCTTAGATTCAGCGCCTTTATTTCTCTTGTTAGATAAATCGCCTTCAGTACGAATTAAGATGCATATATTTGGAAATTTTCGAGTTTGTGAATACTACGCTTATCATATCAGAAGAGAAAATGGAAAATGTACAGACGTCATTTACGGCCCACAGAGATTTAATATAAAATCTAAACTAAAGTAAATTCTTCAAACCATTTACAATGTATACTCTGAAACAGAGAGACTGAGACTTATGCAAAACACAGGTCCCCAATCATCACACAATCATAAATGATTACTGGAAAGACATTAGGAAATGTAGAATAACCTCAAGAGAAAATCAAGTGTCAGAGGCACAGTCAAAGAATAAATACTGTGTCAACATCCGTGGCCCAAAACTCTGTAACCTACTACCGTAACACAACAAAACTCTGTAACCTACTACCGTAACACAACAAAACTCTGTAACCTACTACCGTAACACAACAAAACTCTGTAACCTACTACCGTAACACAACAAAACTCTGTAACCTACTACCGTAACACAACAAAACTCTGTAACCTACTACCGTAACACAACAAAACTCTGTAACCTACTACCGTAACACAACAAAACTCTGTAACCTACTACCGTAACACAACAAAACTCTGTAACCTACTACCGTAACACAACAAAACTCTGTAACCTACTACCGTAACACAACAAAACTCTGTAACCTACTACCGTAACACAACAAAACTCTGTAACCTACTACCGTAACACAACAAAACTCTGTAACCTACTACCGTAACACAACAAAACTCTGTAACCTACTACCGTAACACAACAAAACTCTGTAACCTACTACCGTAACACAACAAAACTCTGTAACCTACTACCGTAACACAACAAAACTCTGTAACCTACTACCGTAACACAACAAAACTCTGTAACCTACTACCGTAACACAACAAAACTCTGTAACCTACTACCGTAACACAACAAAACTCTGTAACCTACTACCGTAACACAACAAAACTCTGTAACCTACTACCTTAACACATCAAAACTCTGTAACCTACTACCGAAACACAACAAAACTCTGTAACCTACTACCGTAACACAACAAAACTCTGTAACCTACTACCGTAACACAACAAAACTCTGTAACCTACTACCGTAACACAACAAAACTCTGTAACCTACTACCGAAACACAACAAAACTCTGTAACCTACTACCTTAACACATCAAAACTCTGTAACCTACTACCGTAACACAACAAAACTCTGTAACCTACTACCGTAACACAACAAAACTCTGTAACCTACTACCGTAACACAACAAAACTCTGTAACCTACTACCGTAACATAACAAAACTGTAACCCACTACCGTAACACAACAAAACTATTTATGGAACAAAGTTTTAAATTTTCAATAGGAAACTGGATTGGTATCTCCAACAAATGCAACACCGGCTGGTGTGGGTCGCATCCTGGGAACAAAATTAACTAAAGTTGCCCGAAATGCTCTGAATAACCATGGGTTTTCTATATATATAGAATGACATTGACGTCAGCTAGGTCTGTATAAGTTGTATCATGTACGTACTTGTAGAAATAAAGATGTGATACTGTGTGTTTTGTGATACTGTGTGTTTTGTGATAGTGTGTATTCTGTAATAGTGGCGATCATGCAACACAAGATGCAAAACAGCCATTCAACTCCTCCCGTGGTTGTTTTGCATATGTGTGTACTTGCTTGCCTGAGTGTTCTTACCAAAAGTACCTGGGTTTGACTTCCAATTATTTATAGAACTTACGTACTTACCAGGATGTCATTATTATGGTCGAGTCAGTCATGCCTAGCTTCGGAGTTAGGAATAAGCTGAGTAAATAAAAGGTATAGGAAAAATATTTTTTTTATAGTTGGCATTTACGTTCAAATATGATACGTAGCAACTAAACAACACGCAGGTAATAATCTAAAATATTGCCGTATGGATCCTTTTATTGCTGTATGGATCCTTTGATTGTCGTATGGATCCTTTTATTGCTATATTGATCCTTTGATTGTCGTATGGATCCTTTTATTGCCGTATGGATCCTTTTGTTGCTGTATGGATCCCTTTGATTGTCGAATGGATCCTTTTATTGCTGTATGGATAATTTTATTGCTGTATGGATCGTTAAATAATATTTAATTTTTCCCGAGATTCCCGAGATAGCTTCCTCTTGTTTCAAGTGCTAAAGTTTTCAACACGTACCCATTTGTCCTCTGAGTATCTGGTATGTCGTTATCAGGCCTCTGCAACTAATCTATCGCAAACTCTTTGACCTTTACAAACTTCTGAACATAATCTGTTTTAGACTCCTGTGTGTGTGTGTACTCATCTAATTGTAGTTGCAGGGGTCGAGACTCAGCTCCTGGCCCCGCCTCTTCACTGATCGCTACTAGGTCCTCTCTCTCTCCCTGCTCCTTGAGCTTTATCATACCTCGTCTTAAAGCTATGTATGGTTCCTGCCTCCACTACATCACTTGTTAGACTATTCCACTTCCTGACAACTCTATGACTGAAGAAATACTTCCTAACATCCCTTTGACTCGTCTGAGTCTTTAACTTCCAATTGTGACCCCTTATTTCTGTGTCCCCTCTCTAGAACATCCTGTCTCTGTCCACCTTATCTATTCCACGCAGTATTTTGTTATGTTGTTATCATGTCTCCCCTAACCCTCCTGTCCTTCAGTGTCGTCAGGCCGATTTCCCTTAACCTTTCTTAGGACATTCCCCTTAGCTCTGGAACTAGCCTTGTTGCAAATTTTTGCGCTTTCTCTAATTTCTTGACGTGTTTGACCAGGTGTGGGTTCCAAACTGGTGCTGCATACTTCAGTATGGGCCTGACGTACACGGTGTACAGTGTCTTGAACGATTCCTTACAAAGGTATCGGAACGCTATTATCAGGTTTGCTAGGCGCCCATATGCTGCAGCAGTTATCTGGTTGCTGTGTGCTTCCGGAGACGTGCTCGGTGTTATACTCACCCCAAGATCTTTCAATGTGTGTTAGTTACCATTTTGTCCTAGGCACATGTCGATTAGACACTAGGCCTGTTGTATGTGTGTGTGTAAGGAAACACTTCGAAATGTTTCCGCCCCACCGGGAATTGAACCCGGGCCCTCCGTGCGTGAAGCGAGAGCTGTAGCACCAGGCCACCGGGGCTGTAAGTGTGAGTGTGTGTGTGTGTGTGTGTGTGTGTGTGTGTGTGTGTGTGTGTGTGTGTGTGTGTGTGTGTGTGTTTGTTTTTAATCACGGACAAAATACGCGACGACAGCTTAGCTGTGACGTAACATTAAGGCAACAATAATAGAATGTTTCCACGGAAACTAAAGCACACGAGTAAGCTATTAAAATTTTTCAGAATAGTCTCTCTTAATTGTCAGAATATTTTCTTACCAAACAGAGGATCAAGCCTCCACTATTCCTTTCCTTTCACATCACTACAGTCTCCTTATGGTTGCTAAAAGAACCCTCTCTAACGACCTGGTTCAGACACGATGCCACGGGTATACTACCTCCGCTCTACACTGTAAGAGCTCCATTGGTTTAAGAGAAAGTTCTATTTTTGAACATCTTTAAGTTCATTTTATGCTTTGAATATTTTTAGCTATCAAAAATTAAGTAGAAATGAAATAATAGATATTCCCTACAAGGTATAACTAAACCATTAAACATTCTCTGCCTAATATACCTAAAGTAAGATCTTCCCTACCCATGATATCTAGACTTTAAAATATTAATTACTAGGCTGGAATATTGCTGCACACTAACTGCACCTTTCAAGGCGGGTGAAATTGCTGACCTTGAAAATGTGCAGAGAACCTTCACGGCACGCATAACTGCGATAAACCACCTCAACTACTGGGAACGCTTGAAGTTCCTAAACCTGTACTCTCTAGAACGCAGGCGGGAGAGATACATTGTTATATACACGTGGAAAATTCTCGAGGGATTAGTACCAAACTTGCACACGAGAATCACTCCCTACGAAAGCAAAAGACTCGGCAGGCGATGTAACATCCCCCCAATGAAAAGCAGGGGTGCCACTAGCACGTTGAGGGACAACACAATGAGTGTCAGGGGCCCAAGATTGTTCAACTGCCTCCCAGTATACATAAGGGGGATTACCAACAAACCCCTGGCTGTCTTCAAGCAGGCACTGGACAGGTACCTAAAGTCGGTACCTGACCAGCCAGGCTGTGGTTCGTACGTTGGACTGCGTGCGGCCAGCAGTAACAGCCTGGTTGATCAGGCTCTGGTCCAACATGAGGCCTGGTCACAGACCGGGCCGCAGGGGCGTTGACCCCTGGAATTCTCTCCAGGTAAACTCCAGTATAGCTAGGATGTAAGGTATTCCATACCCAGGATACCTAAACTAAGCAATTCATTACCAGGTATTCCTAAGCCTAAACCTAAGGCTATTCTATATCACGGATACCTAAACTTATAAGGTATTCCTTATCTAAATACCTAAAACTATTAAGGTAGAACAGTGCAGGTAGGAACTAGGAGATTCACTGTTCATTATAATTATTTTTTTTAACATATCGACGGTCTCCCACTGAGGTAAGGTGACCTGAAAAAGAAAAACACATTCACCGTGACTCATTCAATCACTGTTTCAGCAGAAGCTTTCTGAAATCACATTGCAGATGGCCCCCTGAACTGCAACATCCCCACCCCTAGTTGACACTTTTTCACCCACACAGTGGGTATTGTCTTGTCACAAGAAGATATAAGGGATCTGTTAATACAGTATCGAAGTATAGGAATTTGTGTCCTTTTTTTTATCATGTCGGTATTTTACACGGTTTCTCTCAATGCTCACCCCTCCTTCAGAGTGCAGGCACTCTACTTCCCACCTCCAGGACTCTAGCCCGGCTAGCCGGTTTCCCTAATTCTCTTCATAAATGTTACCTTGCTCAGACTCCAACCGCACGTCACGTCATACAAAACCACTTGCCACCCCTCACTACGTAACAAGCTGACTTGCCACGAGCCCATTGCCCGCTCGTTACGTGGTTTGTAAACTCGCACAAGCTTGTTGGAAGTCCAAGCTCCCAGCACTCAAAACTTCCTTTACCCCCTCCTTCCAAGCCTTCCTTGGACGAGCTCATACAACTCCTTCCCTGCACCCAAGATTTATACACCCTACTCGTCGTCTTATTTTGCTCCATCCTCTCTAAATTTCTAAACCACCTCAACAGCCTCTTCCTAGCCATCTGAATAATACTTTTGGTAATCCCCGCACCTAATCTCCAGACTCCCAGTTCTCTGCATAATATTCAGACCACACATAATGAAGTATAACTAGATCAAAGGTATACTGACACGATGATGAATAACATATGCAACATCAGGGGTATCTTTTGTTAGAAGTTTCACTCACCAGAGGATTTATCAATATGATACAAAAACATGAGGAAGGGTAAATATATAAGAACGACAGAGGTAGTGGTGTGTAGCAATAGTAGCTAATATTATTATTTGTTGTAGTAGTAGTAGAAGGAAGTCGAGGTGTTCTCATAAACGTAGGTCAAATATTTACAAAGACTTGCCTAGGATGGGCCAGTAGACCTGCTGTAGTTCCTCCTTTCTTATGTTCTTATATATCTTCAAACTCTGTATTCTTGCTCATCATCTCCCTCCTTGCTAGCTCCTGTCCCCCTTATCTCTTCCTCTTCTCTTTTCCTTGTGTGCTAGCTCCTGCCCCGCCTCATCTCTCTCTCTCACTTCCCCTTCTCTTCTCCCTCTGTGTTAGCTCCTATCATTCCCCCCACCTCTCGCTCACTTCCTCGTTTCTTTTCCCTCCGTGCTAGCTGGTCTTCTCTCATCTCCTCCTTCCCTCTCTTCTCCTCACCTGTAATCGCCTGTGACAGAATCATTACCAAGTGAGGACGCAAGATTGCCACCTCCTCCAACGAGTTAATTACACGACAAGGTATTCCATCACACGGGCATCCTCCCTCACCTCTTATCAAAATACATGCACATTTATCCTATGAATATTTTAGTCCTTTGCATACTAATACATAACATTGTAATACTGTTTTGGGGGGAGCCCTCATACATATTATTCCGACGACAAAAAATTACGGCAATATTGTCATGAAAATTGGATGATAAATAATGAACTAATTTAGAATGATACATATTTGTACCTAAGCCAGTATTTTGCCTGGGAGACTCGAACTGGGGTCTATCAGGCGATCGGACGCTGAATGTCACCTGATCGACACAAGCTTGAATAACCAAGAAATCTTTGGATTGTTACGAGTGTCCTTACATTTCATGGTGGGGAAAGTTCGTGAGGCAGTGAGTAGAATGAAAGGGGGTAAAGCAGCTGGGATTGATGGGATAAAGATAGAAATGTTAAAGGCAGGTGGGGATATAGTTTTGGAGAGGTTAGTGTTTTTATTTAATAAATATATGGAAGAGGGTAAGGTATCCAGGGATTGGCAGAGAGCATGCATAGTTCCTTTGTATAAAGGCAAAGGGGACAAAAGAAAGTGTAAAAAATATAGGGGAATAAGTCTGTTGAGTATACCTGGTAAAGTATATGGTAGAGATATTATTGAAAAAAATAAGAGTAAGACGGAGACCAGGATAGCAAATGAACAAGGAGGCTTTAGGAAGGGTAGGGGATGTGTAGACCAAGTGTTTGCAATGAAACATATAGGTGAACAATATTTAGATAAGGGTAAAGAAGTGTTTGTGGCATTTATGTATTTGGAAAAGGCATATGATAGGGTGGATATGGGGGGAATGTGGCAGATGTTGCAAATGTATGGAATAGGAGGTAGGTTATTGAAAGCGGCGAAAAGTTTTTACGAGGATAGTGAGGCTCAGGTTAGAGTATGTAGGAGAGAGGGAGATTATTTCCCAGTAAAAGTAGGCCTTAGACAGGGATGTGTGATGTCACCATGGTTGTTCAATATATTTATAGATGGAGTTGTAAGAGAAGTGAATACTCGGGTGTTGGCAAGAGGTGTGGGGTTAAAAGATAAAGAATCTAACACAAAGTGGGAATTGTCACAGTTACTCTTTGCTGATGACACTGTGCTTTTGGGGGATTCTGAAGAGAAGTTGCAGAGGTTGGTTGATGAGTTTGGTAAGGTATGTAAAAGAAGGAAATTAAAAGTGAATATAGGAAAGAGTAAGGTGATGAGGATAACAAAAAAAATAGATAACAGAAGATTGGATATCAGATTGGAGGGAGAGAGTATGGAGGACGTGAATGTGTTCAGATATTTGGGAGTGGAGGTGTCAGCAGATGGGTCTATGAAGGATGAGGTGAATCATAGAATTAACGAGGGGGAAAAGGTGAGTGGTGCACTGAGGAGCTTATGGAGACAGAGAACTTTATCCATAAAAGCAAAGAGGGGAATGCATGAGAGTATAGTTATACCAACACTCTTGTATGGGTGTGAAACATGGGTTGTGAATGTTGCAACAAGGATAAGGCTGGAGGCAGTGGAGATGTCATGTCTGAGGGCAATGTGTGGTGCGAATATAATGCAGAGAATCCGTAGTTTAGAGATTAGGAGGAGGTGTGGGATTACCAAAACTATTATCCAGAGGGATGAAGAGGGGTTATTGAGATGGTTTGGACATGTAGAGAGGATGTAACGAAATCAAATGACTTCGAGAGCTTATAAATCTGTAGTGGAGGGAAGGCGGGTTAGGGGTCAGCCTAGAAAAAGTTGGAGGGAGGGAGTAAAGGAGGTTTTGTGTGCGAGGGGCTTGGATTTCCAGCAAGCGTGCGTGAGCGTGTTAGATAGGAGCAAATGGAGACAAATGGTTTTTAGGACTCAACGTGCTGTTGGAGTGTGAGCAAGGTAACATTTATGAAGGGTTTCAGGGAAACCGGCAGGCAGGACTTGATTCCTGGAGATGGGAAGTACAGTGCCGGCACTCTGAAGGAGGGGTGTTAATGTTGCAGTTTTGTAGCTGTAGTAAACACGCTTCTGGCAAGACAGTGATGGAGTGAATGATGATGAAAGTTTTTCTTTGTCGTGCCACCCTGCCTTGGTGGAAATGGCCGATGTGTTAATATATATATATATATATATATATATATATATATATATATATATATATATATATATATATATATATATATATATATATATAATATATATTATATATATCATACAACTGCGACTAGCCAAGGACTTGAGCCCATGCTCCTTTGGCCCGCCTCATGGTGAGCGAAAACACATGATGCTCTAACCCACAGGGCCACGCAATGTGGGTTAGAGCGTCATGTATTTTCGCTCACCATGAGGTGGACCAAGCAGCATGGGTTCAAGGCCTTGGCGAGTCGCAGTGTTGTTATTGATCAATACCACTCGTTCGTGGCTATCATAATATATATATACATACACACACACACACATGTACACCGTGTACGTCAGACCCATATTGGAGTATGCAGCACCAGTATAGAACCCACACCTGGTCAAACACTCCAAGAAATTAGAGAAAGTGCAAAGGTTTGCAACAAGACTAGTCTCGGAACTAAGGGGTATGTCCTACGAAGGAAGGTTAAGGAAAATCGACTTGACGATACTGGAAAACTGGAAAGATAGGGGAGACATGACAACGACATATAAAATACTGAAAGGAATTGACAAGTTGGATAGGAACGGGATGTTTCAGAGATGGGACACATCAACAAGGGGTGACAAGTGGAAGT
>WNWK01001247.1:192500-242500 GCA_009830355.1 Cherax destructor | reverse complement strand
AGATGTTTGCTCCGAGGAGAGTAGATGTTTGCTCCGAGGAGAGTAGATGTTTGCTCCGAGGAGAGTAGATGTTTGCTCCGAGGAGAGTAGATGTTTGCTCTGAGGAAGTAGATGTTTGCTCTGAGAGAGTAGATGTTTGCTCGAGGAAGTAGATGTTTGCTCGAGGAAAGTAGATGTTTGCTCCGAGAGAGTAGATGTTTGCTCGAGGAGGTAGATGTTTGCTCTGAGGAGAGTAGATGTTTGCTCGAGAGAGTAGATGTTTGCTCCGAGGAGAGTAGATGTTTGCTCTGAGTAGAGTAGATGTTTGCTCCGAGGAGGTAGATGTTTGCTCTGAGTAGAGTAGATGTTTGCTCTGAGGAGTAGATGTTTGCTCGAGGAGAGTAGATGTTTGCTCTGAGGAAGTAGATGTTTGCTCGAGGAAGTAGATGTTTGCTCCGAGAGAGTAGATGTTTGCTCTGAGGAGAGTAGATGTTTGCTCGAGGAGAGTAGATGTTTCTCTGAGGAGAGTAGATGTTTGCTCGAGGAGAGTAGATGTTTGCTCTGAGAGAGTAGATGTTTGCTCTGAGGAGTAGATGTTTGCTCCGAGGAGAGATGTTTGCTCTGAGGAGTAGATGTTTGCTCTGAGAGAGTAGATGTTTGCTCGAGAGAGTAGATGTTTGCTCTGAGGAGTAGATGTTTGCTCCGAGGAGAGTAGATGTTTGCTCGAGGAGAGTAGTGGAGTAATGTTTGCTCGAGGAGAGTAGATGTTTGCTCCGAGGAAGTAGATGTTTGCTCTGAGGAAGTAGATGTTTGCTCCGAGGAGAGTAGATGTTTGCTCTGAGGAGAGTAGATGTTTGCTCCGAGGAGAGTAGATGTTTGCTCTGAGGAGAGTAGATGTTTGCTCTGAGGAGAGTAGATGTTTGCTCCGAGGAGAGTAGATGTTTGCTCTGAGGAGAGTAGATGTTTGCTCCGAGGAGAGTAGATGTTTGCTCTGAGTAGAGTAGATGTTTGCTCTGAGGAGAGTAGATGTTTGCTCTGAGTAGAGTAGATGTTTGCTCTGAGGAGAGTAGATGTTTGCTCCGAGGAGAGTAGATGTTTGCTCTGAGAGAGTAGATGTTTGCTCTGAGGAGTAGATGTTTGCTCCGAGGAAGTAGATGTTTGCTCTGAGGAGAGTAGATGTTTGCTCTGAGGAGAGATGTTTGCTCCGAGGAAGTAGATGTTTGCTCTGAGGAGAGTAGATGTTTGCTCTGAGGAGAGTAGATGTTTGCTGAGGAAGTAGATGTTTGCTCTGAGGAGAGTAGATGTTTGCTGAGGAGAGTAGATGTTTGCTCTGAGGAGAGTAGATGTTTGCTCTGAGGAAGTAGATGTTTCTGAGGAGAGTAGATGTTTGCTCCGAGGAAGTAGATGCTTGCTCGAGGAGAGTAGATGTTTGCTCTGAGGAGAGTAGATGTTTGCTGAGGAGAGTAGATGTTTGCTCCGAGGAGAGTAGATGTTTGCTCAGGAAGTGATGTTTGCTCTGAGGAGAGTAGATGTTTGCTCTGAGTTGTCGAGAAGTAGATTTCGAGGAGATTGTCCGAGAGATGTTCGAGAGTAGATTTTGCTCGAGGAAGTAGATGTTGCTCCGAGATGTTCTCCGGGAGTAGATGTTGTCGAGAGAGAGATGTGTCTGAGGAGAGTAGATTTGCTCGAGGAGAGTAGATGTTTGCGAGGAGTAGATGTTGCGAGGAGTGATGTTTGTGAGAGAGTAGATGTGTCTGAGGAGAGAGATGTTTGCTCAGAGAGAGATGTTTGCTCGAGAGTAGATGTTTGTGAGGAGAGGATGTTTCTCTGAGAGAGAGATGTTTGCCGAGGAGTGATGTTCAGGAGAGTGATTTGCCAGGAAAGATTGCTCAGGAAGGATGTTTGCTGAGATAGATTTTGCTCGAGGAAGTGATTTTGCTCCGAGAGAGTAGAGTTTCTCGAGGAAGTAGATGTTTCTGAGGGAGTAGATGTTGCTCGGAAGTAGATGTTTGCCGAGGAGAGATGTTTGCCGAGGAAGATGTTTGCTGAGGAGAGTAGATGTTGCTGAGAGAGATGTTTGCCTAGAGGGATGTTGCTCGAGGAGAGATGTTTGCTCCGAGGAGAGTAGATGTTTGCTCCGAGGAGAGTAGATGTTTGCTCTGAGGAGAGTAGATGTTTGCTCCGAGGAGAGTAGATGTTTGCTCCGAGGAGAGTAGATGTTTGCTCCGAGGAGAGTAGATGTTTGCTCTGAGGAGAGTAGATGTTTGCTCCGAGGAGAGTAGATGTTTGCTCTGAGGAGAGTAGATGTTTGCTCTGAGGGAGTAGATGTTTGCTCCGAGGAGAGTAGATGTTTGCTCTGGAGAGTAGATGTTTGCTCCGAGGAGAGTAGATGTTTGCTCGAGGGAGTAGATGTTTGCCCCGAGGAGAGTAGATGTTTGCTCTGAGAGAGTAGATGTTTGCTCTGAGGGAGTAGATGTTTGCTCGAGGAGAGTAGATGTTTGCTCTGGGAGAGTAGATGTTTGCTCTGAGGAGAGTAGATGTTTTCTGGGGAGAGTAGTTGTCTTGTGTGGAGAGTAGATGTTTGCTCTGAGGAGAGTAGATGTTTGCTCTGAGGAGAGTAGATGTTTGCTCCGAGGAGAGTAGATGTTTGCTCTGAGGAGAGTAGATGCTTGCTCTGAGGAGAGTAGATGTTTGCACTGAGGAGAGTAGATGCTTGCTCTGAGGAGAGTAGATGTTTGCACTGAGGAGAGTAGATGTTTGCTCTGAGGAGAGTAGATGTTTGCACTGAGGAGAGTAGATATTTACTCTGAGGAGAGTAGATGTTTGCACTGAGGAGAGTAGATAATTGCTCTGAGGGGAGTAAATGTCTCCTCTGAGGAGAGTAGATGTCTCCTCTTTTTCTCTGTACTGAAGAAGAGGTGAACTCTGATATTTACTGGCCAGGTTTACCACACCTTGAAGAAATATGTTTCTCTCCACCACTCAAGTCAATTGCTTTCTTAAGGCAATAATGCCACTGACATATATTTATCAATTTCTGTTTCTGTGATTTGGAAAAGGATGCCGAGGCAGATGTCTGTGATGTGCTGATGCTGGGAATGCTGGCTTCACTTTCTTCAAAACATTAATTAGAATCAAACTCGTCAAATTCTTCAATCCTTGTTACATCATCCTATCTTTATCAACTGCACACTCTGATTTCAGTTTTTTAGTTGGTTCTCAGTTGTCAATGTTTTACATGACTCAACCGCCGCATTGACAAAGAAATTATTCTTATATCCGGAATCTAGAAATGTGATAAGTTACAGTGTTGTAGTCAGTAGGGCAACTTTCAAGCCTAGTTAACACTGACACACTGAGAGCTGACAGTGTTACTCAAGCCTGATAGTCTTACATTACTCAAATCTTTGTTGATGAAATGTATCAAATGTTGTACTTGAGGCAGTGCTTCTGACGCCAGACTTGTAGACTCCGACACAGAGTCTACAAGTTGATAAATTAGGTACCTGTACAGTACGTGGGTATCTTTATTGTGTAAACAATTCGCCACATAGTGGCTTCATCAGTCCAATACAAAGAAGAATGGTGAAGATCAATAGTAGTTTGACGTACTCATATATATAATGTCGTGCCGAATAGGTAAAACTGGTCAGTTATCAAGAACTCATTTAAAATTAAATCCTTTCTAAAATCTTCTCTTATACAGTTAAAGATATATATTTTTTAATTTATGTTAATGTAAAAAATAATAATTTTGTACCAAAAGAACCTTAGAAAACTTACCTAACTTAATTTAACCTAGTCCAACTAAATATATTTTAGATAAGTTTACAATAATTTAATAAACATACACAATTAAATATATATTTTTTTTCGTTAGGTTCAGAATGATTTTTGCAAAATTATTGCTTACACAAATTTTCGCTTGCTTTATTCAGCAAGAAGAGCATTGCTATTTATGCCAAAATTGCAAATTTTACCTATTCGGCACGATATATATATATATATATATATATATATATATATATATATATATATATATATATATATATATATATATATATATATATATATCAATGAAATCACGAAACAAGTTATTTTCAATCATTAACAGAACTGCGGCTTGGCCAGGACTCGATCCTGCCAGCCCTGTGTGAACTGAACAAAGTAAGCATCACTCTCCACTGGACCACCATCCTTAAACACCAGGCTCCCAGCAGTACTGAGCGTGTATCCTGATGCAAGGACATTCGTGGTCATGGAGCCTCAGAGACTAATCTCAACCTCATCCTGTTTGGTGTTCCAGCCTTCACCAGCAGTCTATAAATCAATGAAATCACGAGTCCTGTCCAAGCCTCAGTTCTGTTAATTATTCAAAATCACTTGTTTCGTGATTTCATTGATATATAGATCTACTGCTGGTGAAGGCTGGAACACCAAACAGGATGAGGATGAAATTAGTCTCTGAGGCTCCATGACCACGAATGTCCTTGTATCAGGATAACACGCTCAGTACTGCTGGGCGCCTGGTGTTTAAAGGATGGTGGTGCAATGGAATGAGTGATGCCTACTTTGGTCAGTTCACACAGGGCTGGACATGGGAATGCAGGATCGAGTCCTGGCCAAGCCACAGTTCTGTTAATGATATAATATATATATATATATATATATATATATATATATATATATATATATATATATATATATATATATATATATATATATATATATATATATATATATATAAATGGAAAACAATCGCAGACAGTCGATATTCTTTCGTATACACTGAAAAATCTGAAGTGTACCTTGGTGTCAGTGTGGTCCAGTGTTTGTGGCTGTGTGGTCCAGTGTCCGTGGCTGGTATCAGTGTGGTCCAGTGTCCGTGGCTGGTATCAGCGTGGTCCAGTGTCCGTGGCTGGTATCAGTGTGGTCCAGTGTCCGTGGCTGGTATCAGCGTGGTCCAGTGTCCGTGGCTGGTATCAGCGTGGTCCAGTGTCCGTGGCTGGTATCAGCGTGGTCCAGTGTCCGTGGCTGGTATCAGCGTAGGTCCGGTTAAGTGTCCGTGGCTGGTATCAGCGTGGTCCAGTGTCCGTGGCTGTGTGGTCTAGCGTCCATGGCTGGTACTTTATAGCAAAAAACCTTCTCTCTCTCATATTAGCGAAACGTTAACCTCGTACGTGACCAAAACAACGTCCACTTAAGTGCAATCTTCAACTGGAAAAAGAGTGATAAGAAAACAAGACAAGAAAATGGTAAGGAAAAAATAAGAGACAGGGAAAAGTTTAATAAAATTAAGACAAAGTTGGAATAAAAAAAGATAAAGAAAGGAAATACATGAAACGGTAAGGAATAAAAGTGGGAAAAACGGAACTGGGTGATAAATTAGGGAAAAGTTAAAATGTCAGCAACAAAGAAATAAAAAAATAGAGTGAGAAAGAAAATGAAAAAGAAAATAAAAAAAGGAAAATAAGAAAATGGAAAAAGAAATTGGAAAGAAAAGGAAAAGAAAGAAATGGAAAAAAGAGATAAGGGAATGAGAGCAAATGGTAAAAATTTATAATGGAAGTGAAAAAGAGCTTCAAATATCCACTGATGAAAAATCTCAGGTTACAAAGAGTAGGAAACGAAGGACAATAGACGATATGTGATAAATGATGCGCAGAGGAAGAGGAGAAAATGAAACGTGGAAAAGTGACTTAGAGGGGAGTCCAGGAGAGGGGAAAAAACTATCTATCGACAGGGCTAAGATAGATGTGAAGGGGATGAGAGATTTATCGTCCAGAGTCTCTCCTAACGAAGCAAGAAAGAAGAGATGGAGACAAGGAGATGAATAGAGAGAGAGAGAATAAGATACCTTTACCTGTCGTCAGTGTTGGCATCACTGTTGGCAAACTTGCAGTATTGGTATCACCTGGAAGGTTGGCACACCTGTAGTGTTGGTCTCACCTGGAAGGTTGGCACACCTGCAGTGTTGGTCTCACCTGGAAGGTTGGCACACCTGCAGTGTTGGTCTCACCTAGAAGGTTGGCACACCTGCAGTGTTGGTGTCGCCTTAAAAAGTTGGCACACCCGCAGTGGTGTCACCCGGTAAGGTTGGCACACCTGCAGTTTTGGTCTCACCTGGTAAGGTTGGCCTACCTGCAGTGTTGGTGTCACCCGGTAAGGTTGGCACACCTGCAGTGCTGGTGTTACCTGGAAGGTAGGCACACCTGCAGTGTTGATCTCACCTGGAAGTTGGCACACCTGCAGTGTTGGTTTCACCTGGAAGGTTGGCACACCTGCAGTGTTGGTCTCACCTTGAAGGTTGGCACACCTGCAGTATTGGTGTCACCTGGTAGAGTTTGCACACCTGCAGTTAGTGTCACCTGGTAAAGTTTGCACACCTGCAGTGTTGGTGTCACCTGTTAAGGTTGGCACACCTGCAGTGTTGGTGTTACCTGTTAAGGTTGGCACACCTGCAGTGTTGGTGTTACCTGTTAAGGTTGGCACACCTGCAGTGTTGGTGTCACCTGTTAAGATTGGCACACCTGCAGTGTTGGTGTCACCTGTTAAGGTTGGCACACCTGCAGTGGTGTTACCTGGTAAGGTTTGCACACCTGCTGTGTTGGTCTCATCTGGAAGGTTGGCACACCTGCTGTGTTGGTCTCATCTGGAAGGTTGGCACACCTGCAGTGTTGGTCTCATCAGGAAGGTTGGCACACCTGCAGTGTTGGTCTCACCTGGAAGGTTGGCACACCTGCAGTGTTGGTGTCGCTTGGAAAAGTTAGCACACCCGCAGTGGTGTCACCCGGTAAGGTTGGCACACCTGCAGTTTTGGTCTCACCTGGTAAGGTTGGCACACCTGCAGTGTTGGTGTCACCCGGTAAGGTTGGCACATCTGCAGTGTTGGTCTCACCTGGAAGGTTGGCACACATGTAGTGTTCGTCTCACCTGGAAGGTTGCCACACCTGAAGTGTTGGTGTCACTTGGTAAAGTTGGCACACTTGCAGTTAGTGTCAACTGGTAAAGTTAGCACACCTGCAGTGTTAGTGTCACCTGTTAAGGTTGGCACACCTGCAGTGTTGGTTTTAATAGACCATAATTTTTAAAGGGGTGGACCGGTAAGCCAGCGGAAGGCCTCGGTCAGATGACCAAAAGCTCCAACGGTGGGTCATCATCTGACTAAGACCCGCGTCAGTAAACACCTGTCCGGTGTCCTGACGAGCCTACCCTAACCTAACCTGTTAAGGTTGGCACACCTGCAGTGTTAGCGTCGCCTGGAAAAGTTGGCACACCCGCAGTGGTGTCACCCGGTAAGGTTGGCATACCTGCAGTTTTGGTGTCACCTGGTAAGGTTGGCACACCTGCAGTGTTGGTGTCACCTGGTAAGGTTGGCACACCTGCAGTGTTGGTCTCACCTGGAAGGTTGGCACGCCTGCATTGTTGGTGTCACCTGGTAGAGTTGACACACCTGCAGTTAGTGTCACCTGGTAAAGTTGGCACACCTGCAGTGTTGGTGTCACCTGGAAGGTTGGCACACCTGCAGTGTTGGTCTCACCTGGAAAGTTGGCACACCTGCAGTGTTGGTCTCACCTGGAAAGTTGGCACACCTGCAGTGTTGGTGTCACCTGGTAAAGTTGGCACACCTGTAGTGTTAGTGTCACCTGGTAAAGTTGGCACACCTGCAGTGTTGGTGTCACCTGTTAAGGCTGGCACGCCTGCAGTGTTGGTGTCACCTGTTAAGGCTGGCACACCTGCAGTGTTGGTGTCACCTGTTAAGATTGGCACACCTGCAGTGTTGGTGTCACCTGGTAAGGTTGGCACACCTGCAGTGTTGGTTTTACCCGGTAAGGCTGGCACACCTGCAGTGTTGGTGTCACATGGTAAAGTTGGCACACCTGCAGTGTTAGTGTCACCTTGTAAAGTTGGCACACCTGCAATGTTGGTGTCACCTGTTAAGGCTGGCACACCTGCAGTGTTGGTGTCACCTGTTAAGGCTGGCACACCTGCAGTGTTGGTGTCACATGTTAAGGCTGGCACACCTGCAGTGTTGGTGTCACCTGTTAAGATTGGCACACCTGCAGTGTTGGTGTCACCTGTTAAGGCTGGCACACCTGCAGTGTTGGTGTCACCTGTTAAGATTGGCACACCTGCAGTGTTGGTGTCACCTGTTAAGGTTGGCACACCTGCATTGTTGGTGTCACCTGTAAAGGTTGGCACACCTGCAGTGTTGGTGTCACCTGTTAAGGTTGGCACACCTGCGGTGTTAATGTCAACAAACGGTCTCGAAAAAGCTACAGACGTTTTCGAGAACGGTTTACTTGACAGTCTCGAAAATGTCGTGGAGGTTTTTGAGACCATTTTTCTAACGGCCTCGAAAATGTGGCGATTTTCGAGATCATTTTTGTTATCAATAATCTCATAAAAATATCGGGAAGGTTTTCGAAACCTTTTTACCAGACGGTCTCGAAAATGTTGCTGTTATCAAGACCATTTGAATAACGGTCCCAATAACAACAAAATTTTTGAGACCGTTTCATGAAAATGTTCGGAAATGCCGCAAAAGTTTACGAAATCCTACGTAAAAACATTCCAGCAATGATCGCCGAGGGTTTTCGAGACCTTTTTGTTTTAGTAATCTTTCATTGTTTTTTAATTATTGTTTCTGCCATTCATATTCAGGTTAATACTAATCCTTTCACAGCTAATAGTATTTTACAGAATATTGCTACAACTATTACGAATATATCCCAGAATATTGCTACAAGTGTTCTTAATATATCCCAGAATATTGCTACAAGTGTTCTTAATATATCCCAGAATATTACTACAAGAATTACGAATATATCCCAGACTACTGATGCTACTAGTAGATGTATTCCCCAATTAAGATTAATTCACAGATATTTCCGGGGGTCAGCGCCCCCGCGGCCCGGTCCTAGACCAGGTCTCCTGGACCAAGTGTTGGTTGGTAGTACTATATGTTACAGAGGAGGTAACATTGTTGTGACCCACTCACAGCAGTTATAACTGTGTGTGTGTGGGGGGGGGTAACTGTCTGCCGGGTTCCCACAGCAGTAGTACATTCTCGCACAACACTGATTTTCGTTGAGATTTTAATGTTTTCTGGCGATTCTCAGTCATCGCGTTGCCAGACGTGCAACGCGCGTGATTAAATATACTTTTTAACAGTTCTTGAAATGTAAATTAACCTAAACTTTTAAGTATTATTTGTATGTTTACAGTAAGTATTAATGAGTTGACATTGTGAACTACACTACAATATTATCAAAGTAAATTGAGGATATTATATTTTGGTATACAACATCGACCAGTAGATGAGTAAGACACATGTGCAACAGTTAGCTATCCTTCTGAAACGTTTCGCCCAGACAGTAAGCTTCACCAGTTGAATACAGAAGTGACTAAATATGGAGACAAGACTATAGAGCTGAACAATGCTAAAGGTTGAGGGACTGACCACCTCTTCGAGGTTGATGCACTAATCACATCATCTTTACCTCTCCACTGTTTCTGGTGTCACCATATTTAGTCACCTCTGTATTCGACTGAAGAAGCCTACTTTGTAATCGAAAGGTTTCGAAAATGAAGAGACC
This sequence comes from Cherax destructor, assembly GCA_009830355.1. Taxonomy (NCBI): domain Eukaryota; kingdom Metazoa; phylum Arthropoda; class Malacostraca; order Decapoda; family Parastacidae; genus Cherax; species Cherax destructor. Next base: position 232,922 of record WNWK01001247.1, on the reverse strand, counting down.
TACCTGCTGCTGCACATGCCTCTTATTCATTTAAATCGAGGGTTAGTTGGGTACAGGTTAGGTTAGGTGAGGTTTGTTAGGAATTATGAAAAGTGTTTCCTGACGCGGGTCTTATTCACATGATGACCCGCAGCTGGAGCTTATGATTATCAGTTGGGTACAGTGAGGCGACCACTGGAGCACAGTGCAGGCACATTCCGGGTGCCAGACGGAGAGGGAAGGAGACTTCACAATACAGCTTGCGATGCCTGGGGCACGTCGTGACCCACTTTATTTTCTTGCCCCACGGGGGAGAGATACCCGTCAAAATATGAGACAATAAACCATGCAAAAGGGGTTTTTTGATGCCCATCTCGGTGTCCGCAATAACCGGGGTACCGACGCCGTAATGAGACATTAATAAATAAATTTCATCCCTATCGATCTGCAACGGGTCAGCTGGTTGACCTCCAGCTCTGAGAACCACTCACCGAGGGGCGTAAATCGTCCCTTTACCAGATGAAATAAAAAAAATAATGAATGCTTAGTCTAGGATGTAAAACCTTAAGTTGTGGGATGGTGGTGTGAGGTGTTGTGGGGTGGTGGTACTGTGGGGTGGTGGTACTGTGGGGTGGTGGTTCTGTGGGGTGGTGGTATTGTGGAGTGGTGGTACTGTGGGGTAGTGGCATTGTGGGGTGGCGGTATCGTGGGGTGGTGGTACTGTGGGGTAGTGGTACTGTGGGGTAGTGGCATTGTGAGGTGGCAGTATCGATGGGTGGTGGTATTGTGGGGTGGTGGTACTGTGGGGTAGTGGCATTGTGGGGTGATTGTACTGTGGGGTTGTGGTACTATGGGGTGATGGTACTGTGGGGTAGTGGCATTGTGGGGTGGTTGTACTGTGGGGTAGTGGTACTGTAGGGTGGTGGTATTGTTGGATGGTGGTATTATGGAGTGGTGGTATAGTGGGGTTGTGTTATTGTAAAAAGGTGATATTATGTGGTGGTAGTATTGTAGGGGGAGGGGGGTATTGTGAGGATGGTGGAACTGTAGGGTGGTGATATTGTAGTACGGTGGTGGACGTGTAGGATGGCAGTAGAAGTGCAGGATTGTGGTTGTTGCGTAGAATAATGGTGGTACTGATGGTGAAGTATGGAGATGGTGGTGGTAAGTGATGATAGTGACTTTGGTGGTTAAGGCAGTGGTGGTGCGTATGATGATGGCGGTGGCAGTGGCTATGGTAGGTGGTGGCTATGGTGGACGGCAGTGAAAAAATGGTAGTGATAGAAGTGGTGCTGAAGAATGGTGGTGGTGAAGTAAAATGATGGTGCAAAATCACCACATATACATATACATGATGATTATAGTGTCATGAATGCCTGTCATTAATAGAAATCAACTTTTTTAGAGGCAAAAAAACTGGAAAAGCTGTTTTGTATATTTCAACCTAAGTCGGAGACCGTCTTCATCAGAATACAATGAGTTAGAAAAACACGGTGTACAGCAGTGACTACGTGAGAGGTCACGTTAGGTGAGGTTTGTCAGGAAACAGGACAAGTGTTTCCTGACGAGTCTTAGTCATATGATGACCCACAGCTGGAACTTTTGGTCATCTGACCGAGGCCTTCCTATGGCTTACCGTTCCACTGAAATTATGGTTATAATTATAAACATTACTATGTTTTTTTAAGAGGAGAGGTCAGGTGAGCATCTTTGGTGGTCCGTGTACAGGTGTCACAGGTGAGCTTCAGCTGTTTCTTATTCTGTTACACTTATTTCTCGTTACATTATTGTTCTTTCTCTTCCTCTGTTCCCCCCCCCCTCTCTCTCTCCCTCTACACACTTTTACCACAAGCATTGTCTCCAGCGTATTTAGTAATATTATTTGAATTATTAATTATGAATTATTAATTATTTCTCTCCCTGCCTCCTTCATTCTATCCCCAGTGACGCCATTCTCACAAGCCCTCACACCGTCACTTCCCAGTGACGCCACTCTCACAAGCCTCTCCCCTCCCCTCACACCGTCACTTCCCAGTGACGCCACTCTCACAAGCCTGTCCCCTCCCCTCACACCGTCACTTCCCAGTGACGCCACTATCACAAGCCTGTCCCCTCCCCTCACACCGTCACTTCCCATTGACGCCACTCTCACAAGCCTGTCCCCTCCCCTCACACCGTCACTTCCCAGTGACGCCACTCTCACAAGCCCCCACACCGTCACTTCCCAGTGACGCCACTCTCACAAGCCTGTCCCCGTCCCTCACACCGTCACTTCCCAGTGACGCCACTCTCACAAGCCTGTCCCCGTCCCCCACACCGTCACTCCCCAGTGGCATTAGATCAATACATTTTTAATTCTGGCCCCATCATATTGATCCATAAAAATAATTGTGGTAAACAATCTGACTATGTTTGTCTCCCTGGAGCAAACCACAACAAAATGAACTTAAGTCAACTTTTTCCCCACCAGATCTTTTTTTTTTTTATCAAACTATTTCCAAAACAGAGATTAATTTTTATTGTTATTTGTTATGGCATATTAGCGTTGTGGATAAGTAGTTCGTGGTATACTGAGACCATCGTAGTTAATCGAAGGATTTCTCCGCTAACATCAGTGCGGTTATTCTGTAGACTCAACGGTGCTGGTCAGGGAGTGTGGGAATATCCCACACACCCACTCTGCTGTACCAATTACGTATCTCCTACGCTAAGGCATGTACAGAGATCGTTCCAGAGTCAAACTATAAGCTCTGAAGGCAAAGAATTTACAAATAAAACATTTACGTCGTATACTACATTGAAAATATATGGTATTTTCGACTGTGTAGTTATTTTTTGAACAAAGCTTCGTGTATCATTATATAAGACTGGACGGTCTCATGTTATCCTTCAAAACACTTAACTGTGCAACCAGATACAACTTGAGTAAAAGAACACAAGTGCAACTAATGCGACATTTTTATTGTGGCAACGTCTCGCTCTACAGGGGCTTTGTCAAGCCGGTAATTCTACCAACATTATTGCTGACATCAACAATAGTATTCTTCCACGTAAACAATTGATATGTCTTAGCTTAAACAGAGAGAAGCTAGAACAGAGAGAAGCAAGATTCAGTAAGGAAAATGGCCTGTCGAGTTTCATCTAGACACCTCCCCATACCCGTAGACCTTTTCGATACATTCGCAGTGTGCTATGGTCGCCATGCAAGGTGTGCCAGAGCTTCTTTAGGGTTTCAATTACGTAGACTTTTTCTCAATGGGTCTTTAGGTCAAGAACTCCATCCCTCGCCAACCCCCACTGCCCCTGCCCCATTCTCATACCCCACAAATGCATATCTACTGAGCCTCTCATTAACGTAACTATCTGTTGTTCATAGATGGGCCAGTGGTCGAAATCAGAAGCTATCTTGTTAGTGGGATGGAATGTGAAGGACTTGCCTAGTATGGGCCAACAGGCCTGCTGCAGTGTTCCTCTTTTCTTATGTTCTTATGTTATCAGTCTTACATGATAGTATGATGTCAAGCTCAGTGTATAAATATTTTGCAAACAAAAAGCCTCGAGAAGATCCTAAACATTACACAATTGAAAGTCTCCACTGCACAGGCGCTTTTGTGTGTGTGTGTGTGTGTGTGTGTGTGTTTGTGTGTGTGTGTGTGTGTGTGTGTGTGTGTGTGTGTGTGAGAGAGAGAGAGAGAGAGAGAGAGAGAGAGAGAGAGAGTGCTCGGAAAGGGCAAATAGTGTTTTTACTTCTAGCTGTATGTAGGTTAGTGCCAGACAAGTACTGAAGACCATAACAAAATTATGAAATAATCTACACTTGCTATACAGCAGGTGTCTGAATCATTTATTTGAGCTGCCATTAAGTGAACTGCTGTATTTTTCTTATTACTGTAATATACTGTTAGTTACACTAGTCGCAGCTAAGAAAATTTTATATTTGAAGGCTCATGATCGATTTGTGCTCGAAGCTTTCTACTTGTATTTTATTTATATTAGCAGCTTTTGAAGCTGTATTTCATTTGGAATTGAGTTTCCAGAAAATATTTTGTATTCATATTTGACTATTGTCTTGTCAGGATTACCATACTAATATTTTTAGTGGTATCTGGACGTTCATATTTGACCCTACCTCTTGACTTGTTCACAGTGACGAGGTCATGAGGTAGACCCTACCTCTTGACTTGTTCACAGTGACGAGGTCATGAGGTAGACCCTACCTCTTAACTTGTTCACAGTGACGAAGTCATGAGGTAGACCCTACCTCTTGACTTGTTCACAGTGACGAGGTCATGAGGTAGACCCTACCTCTTAACTTGTTCACAGTGACGAAGTCATGAGGTAGACCCTACCTCTTAACTTGTTCACAGTGACGAGGTCATGAGGTATACTTCCACGAACTGAACCAGTTTGTAATCTACATTATAGGGCATTGAAACACTGCAGGTGTGTTTCGCATCCACATTGCCATGATTTTATAATTATATAAGAGTCCATTTACAATTAAAGCAATGACTTCTTACACCCCATCTCTCAGTGGTACCTGATAGTATTCCTTCGATGCAACCATCTTGCACTTATATCTCGCATGTCCCACCAGGTCAATGATGTCATCTATTCTGGATAATGGACATCCATCCGGCGTTGTGACCACACTGACCCTGCCATAGGCCATGCATATGGATTTCGTTGTTTCTTGATAAGAGCAGCATTATTGACACCCACATTGTGAAAACTCAGTCAGTCTGGAACGCACATTATCTACAATATGTATTACGCAGGCAGATGTCAACACCACAAGATGCATCAACTGTTTCTCCACAATGAGGATCTCCTGGATATGTAACACACACATTCTGTAATGTTATACTGTTTAAGGCGGGTAATATGATTTGTATGCTCAGAACACCATTTTTCAGGCATGTGCTCCTCATAATTCACTTCGCCTTCATTTTAAAAAGACCCACGAATTTTGCCTGCAGCATATTACAGGGCACTGGTTGCTGAATCAGGACCAAGACGAGCCCCTTTCCCTGAAAAATAGCGTGGTATAGCTGACTTATTCTCGTTCTTTATCGCTCGTTGCGCTAGTCTCAGGTCTGTAGCAGTTAGACCACGACTTGACGAAGGTTATCTCGAAGCCAAGGGACATCGTGCAAGGAAGCCCTGGTACTTTCACTTCCAGTCCAGTTATCTTTGAGATGAACTTAGGCATTTGTGTCCTTTTACTTAACATATTGTCGGTAATTCTACCAATATTATTACATCATATACTCTCTTAACGTGCTTTTTCTAACATCTGTTTAATCCATGTGCTCTTGTGCTACCGTCCACAGGATGAATATGGGGTGCACAATAAACTAGCCAATTCGGTGGCAAAATCTAAAACCTGGTTACATCTGTAAATAACATATTGACTTTTAGGGTCGTACATGAAAGAAACCCTAGTGGTTATTCCCATTTCAGAAAACTTCATGAAAGATTTTAGACTTGAAAATCGATCTCTGGTCCCACTGAATTTCATGCATCTTCCCCTACTTGTGCAGAGAATCTCACCAGGACCAACAACCAAGCACACAGTGATGCGTCATATTATTTCTTTGAAATTCCCAGCAGAAATATATTTAATGGTAAACAAATATTAATTTCCCATATACATCAGAGGTACGGGACTATCATAGTCAATAACAAAGCAAATGATAATATTAGAAATAATGGAGCCGGTTTAATAGGATGACCTGGCACATGACATGAGCAGACACAGCCACTGCCATATTCGGCCAGAAAAAAAATCTATGTCATTTTCTGCAAAAATCTTTTTCTACACCTAAATGTCCAGCCATGGGACTGCTCTGTGCCATTGCCATGACCCTATTTCCCTTTCATATTGGAAGCACTAATGTATCTTCATTCTCCCATACCTGTTTTTTTTTTATACCGGTGGCTAATGGAAAGGACGTTGCTCTAATGTACGTAATCATAAATCTTTTATGAAGCAATTCTTTATAACTTTTGAAAAAACAAACCTGTAGATTATTTTTTTTGGCAAATTATTTTGCTTATCTTTGTAAAGTAGGCTAAACACTTCAGAAGTCACATAAACAATAGGGGTCTTGGTCAAGCAAACCCCTGCTAACTTTGTCCAGCTGACAAACTGCACACTCGTGCAGATGATACAAGATGACGGTGTTCTGCCGATCTGAAAAGCTAGCTAACAACTTTTCTTTGTCCGTCATTTGTTTCATTTACGTTTGAATGCAAAATAACTTGACAAACAATACTATCTTCTCTTCCGGTATATATGGTTTCCTTGGAAGCAGGCGATGTTCAGACAAGATGACTTGGTTCCTAGGGAAGGTATACCTGCTTCTTTCCTTTTCAGGTTCCTCTTCCTTCTCCTCCTCCTACTACTGCTGCTGCTATTACTCTCTTCCTCTTCTCTTTCATCTCCTGCCTCCTCTTGTTTTGTACTCATCTCACAGCAATGTTCAAAAGCGCTGCTCTCCGCGGAGGGTTCTGCTCTGGAAGCCTCAATGAACCACCCTTGATCCTCCACAATGGACTGTTGTTGTCTGTTTTCTCATGACTTAGGCACACTCAAAACACTGTCATTTTTATTCTTTTATTAAAGAATTTTTTTAGTAATTTTATTTAGAAATATATTTTACTATTTATTACATCCATTGTTAAACCTGTTTGCAGTCCTAGGTGGTGCTATGCACTTTCTATATTGTTGCTCTGTCTCTTATTCGCGCTTTTCTACTTTCTTCTATTCTTTGCATTTCTACTCTTTGGTGCTTCTTGGTTTCACCTCTCTAATTCTGTGGGTTAACCTTGGATTAGTATTTTCCACTTTCTCTTATGAGCATATTTTTTTCTGTTGCTCTGCAGTACTTCTCTGCTAGGCACACCACCCTCCCTCCGGCGACCTTTTTTTTTTTTTTCATTTTCCATTTTATCGCACTCATGACGTATCATCTCTGCACTCCATATTTCACTCATCTGTAATCTGCTTTATTTTTTCTCTTCCTATTGAGCTTCTAACGATTCAGTTCTACTAGGTATTGTAAGTTACGTACTGAGTAATTGTTTACATTACAGGGGCCCATATTCTACCTCTGACAGAAATCATGCATCCAGAGTAAACCCAATTGTCCAGTCTCGCAAGCTCGTCCATGCCTTTCTTATCATGTCCCTCTCACATTTACATGGTTGGCATCTTGATTTGCATTTTAAGTCATTCATAACCATTAGTTCTGTTGTGGTTCTTTGGGCTCTGTCTGCTGTTGTCAGTGTGGAGTCTACCATGGTCGTGTTGCTCTTGTATTTTTGTCTTTGTCTTCCTTTGCTAGGAGGAGGGGAGGAGAAAGAAGCAGAGTACCGCAACCACTACTTTCGGTTCAATGGTTGTAATGGTGCCAATTATATGGTCAATGGCTTTGCTGCTTCCTGTACCTGTCAGATCCATAAAGATCATCTTGTTCCTTACTGGCAGAGTCAATCCTCCAACGGATCTCTTTTCTCGCTACTTCCTCAGTACCCCGGATTAAACAGTAATGAATTCGATAAGAATGTTAAATTCAGCATTCTTATTTGTGATTCCATTTGCATTATAGCAGAATATTCTTACCTTCCTTTCTGATTACTTGTATCCTGGTTTCCTGACCCTCTAATAGTGCTGGAATGATGGGCTCGTTACGTTCCACACTAGTGGGGAATGATGGGCTCCTTACGTTCCACACTAGTGGGGAATGACGGGCTCGTTACGTTCCACACTTGTGGGGAATGACGGGCTCGTTACGTTCCACACTTGTGGGGAATGACGGGCTCGTTACGTTCCACACTTGTGGGGAATGATGGGCTCGTTATGTTCCACACTAGTGGGGAATGACGGGCTCGTTACGTTCCACACTAGTTTGGAATGACGGGCTCTGTTACGTTCCACACTAGTGGGGAATGACGGGCTCGTTACGTTCCACACTAGTGGGGAATGATGGGCTCGTTACGTTCCACACTTGTGGGGAATGATGGGCTCGTTACGTTCCACACTAGTGGGAATGACAGGTTCGTTACGTTCCACACTAGTGGGAATGATGGCTCGTTACGTTCCACACTTGTGGGGAATGACGGGCTCGTTACGTTCCACACTTGTGGGGAATGACGGGCTCGTTACGTTCCACACTTGTGGGGAATGACGGGCTCGTTACGTTCCACACTTGTGGGGAATGACGGGCTCGTTACGTTCCACACTTGTGGGGAATGACGGGCTCGTTACGTTCCACACTTGTGGGGAATGATGGGCTCGTTACGTTCCACACTTGTGGGGAATGACGGGTCGTTACGTTCCACACTAGTGGGGAATGATGGGCTCGTTACGTTCCACACTTGTGGGGAATGACGGGCTCGTTACGTTCCACACTTGTGGGGAATGACGGGCTCGTTACGTTCCACACTTGTGGGGAATGATGGGCTCGTTACGTTCCCACTGTGGGAATGACGGGTTCGTTACGTTCCACATTTGTGGGAATGATGCCCGGGGTCGTTACGTTCCACACTTGGGGAATGATGGGCTCGTTACGTTCCACACTTGTGGGAATGACGGCTCGTTACGTTCCACACTTGTGGGGAATGATGGGCTCGTTACGTTCCACACTTGTGGGGAATGACGGCTCGTTACGTTCCACACTTGTGAGGGAATGATGGGCTCGTTACGTTTCACACTTTGGGAATGACGGCTCGTTACGTTCCACACTTGTGGGGAATGATGGGCTCGTTACGTTCCACACTTGTGGGAATGACGGGCTCGTTACGTTCCACACTTGTGGGGAATGACGGGCTCGTTACGTTCCACACTTGTGGGAATGACGGGCTCGTTACGTTCCACACTTGTGGGAATGACGGCTCTGTCGTTCCACACTAGTGGGGAATGATGGGCTCGTTACGTTCCACACTGTGGGAATGATGGGCTCGTTACGTTCCACACTTGTGGGGAATGACGGGCTCGTTACGTTCCACACTTGTGGGGAATGACGGGCTCGTTACGTTCCACACTTGTGGGGAATGATGGGCTCGTTACGTTCCACACTAGTGGGGAATGATGGGCTCGTTACGTTCCACACTAGTGGGGAATGACGGGCTCGTTACGTTCCACACTTGTGGGGAATGATGGGCTCGTTACGTTCCACACTGTGGGGAATGACGGCTCGTTACGTTCCACACTTGTGGGAATGATGGGCTCGTTACGTTCCACACTAGTGGGGAATGATGGGCTCGTTACGTTCCACACTTGTGGGAATGATGGGCTCGTTACGTTCCACCTGTGGGAATGATGGGCTCGTTACGTTCCACACTGTGGGAATGACGGGCTCGTTACGTTCCACACTTGTGGGGAATGATGGGCTCGTTACGTTCCACACTAGTGGGGAATGACGGGCTCGTTACGTTCCACACTTGTGGGGAATGATGGGCTCGTTACGTTCCACACTAGTGGGGAATGACGGGCTCGTTACGTTCCACACTTGTGGGGAATGACGGGCTCGTTACGTTCCACTTGTGGGGAATGATGGGCTCGTTACGTTCCACACTAGTGGGGGAATGACGGCTCGTTACGTTCCACACTTGTGGGGAATGACGGGCTGTTACGTTCCACACTTGTGGGAATGATGGGCTCGTTACGTTCCACACTAGTGGGGAATGACGGGCTCGTTACGTTCCACACTTGTGGGGAATGAGGGCTCGTTACGTTCCACACTTGGAATGCCTGTAGTTCCACACTTGTGGGAATGACGGGCTCGTTACGTTCACACTGTGGGGAATGACGGCTCGTTACGTTCCACACTTGTGGGGAATGATGGGCTCGTTACGTTCCACACTTGTGGGGAATGACGGGCTCGTTACGTTCCACACTTGTGGGGAATGATGGGCTCGTTACGTTCCACACTTGTGGGGAATGACGGGCTCGTTACGTTCCACACTTGTGGGGAATGACGGGCTCGTTACGTTCCACACTAGTGGGGAATGATGGGCTCGTTACGTTCCACACTTGTGGGGAATGACGGGCTCGTTCGTTCCACACTTGTGGGGAATGATGGCTCGTTACGTTCCACACTTGTGGGGAATGATGGGCTCGTTACATTCCACACTTGTGGGAATGATGGCTCGTTACGTTCCACACTTGTGGGAATGACGGGCTCGTTACGTTCCACACTTGTGGGGAATGATGGGTCGTTACGTTCCACACTTGTGGGAATGACGGCTCGTTACGTTCCACACTTGTGGGGAATGACGGGTTCGTTACGTTCCACACTTGTGGGGAATGACGGGCTCGTTACGTTCCACACTTGTGGGGAATGATGGGCTCGTTACGTTCCCCACTTGTGGGGAATGACGGGCTCGTTACGTTCCACACTATGGGGAATGATCGGGCTCGTTACGTTCCACACTAGTGGGGAATGACGGGCTCGTTACGTTCCACACTAGTGGGAATGAGGTCGTTACGTTCCACACTGGGGACGAGGCTCGTTACGTTCCACACTAGTGGGAATGACGGGCTCGTTACGTTCCACACTAGTGGGGAATGACGGGCTCGTTACGTTCCACACTAGTGGGGAATGACGGGCTCGTTACGTTCCACACTAGTGGGGAATGACGGGCTCGTTACGTTCCACACTAGTGGGGAATGACGGGCTCGTTACGTTCCACACTAGTGGGGAATGACGGGCTCGTTACGTTCCACACTAGTGGGGATGGGCTCAAAAGGAGTGGTGAAGGACAATGTTACTGGACAAGTTGGATGGTGTGTAACAGTAAAGCTGATATGGGTGGTGGAGAATGAGTTACTCTACAGAGGGTTGTGGAAACGGATATTTTGGTCTGTTTTTTGAGCAGGGGTGGGCAAAATATGGCCCGTACGCCATATCCTGCCCACCAAAGAATTCCATTTGGCCCGCCACTGTGTTTAGTGATTAAGGAAAGTTTAAATAAGAAATATTTCGTTCATTTGATTATGTTGTAATCAGGAGCGGGTGTTGAATAGTTATAGCAGCAAGAATAACCAATGCTAGCAGCACCTTTTAGATTAACCTCGGGGTGAATGTCAGTGACATTTGAGTTTCATCTGTCTTACCTACAGGTGCTTGCTTTGTACCCCGTAAAATTTCAAATGCTTCTTCGCTCGGTTTCTTTGTTTACTTCTTGCCCAGGAGGAAGATAGTGTCACTTCATCTACTGCCCTATGACCCATATGGATTTAAGAACATAAGATCAAAATAAAGTAGGAACACTGCAGCAGGCCTGCTGGCCCAAGCGAGTAAGTCCATTTCTCCCATCGGCTTAAGCCAATGCCTTAATCTAGTTATATATATATATATATATATATATATATATATATATATATATATATATATATATATATATATATATATATATATATATATATATATATATATATATATATATATATATATATATATATATATATATATATATATATATATATATATATATATATATATATATATATATATATATATATATATATATATATATATATATATATATATATATAATATATATAAATATATATATATATATATATATATATTATATAACCCAATTCCTCTCTGGGGACTCGACTCGACCCACAGGCCATTCGGATTAGTGTGCTCTTCGCCTAGCCGCCCCATACTCACCGAACATAGGTGTATTTGCGGCAGGGCGACGGCTGATCAATTCGGACTTCATGGTCTAGTGTGTCACACTTCAGAAGGGAAGTATGCTAGACATGAGGAGGTCAATGACATCATAAAGAGAAGCCTCGCCACAGCCCGTTGTCCAGCTCAACGGGAACCCCAAGTGCAGAGGTCTGATGGAAGTCAAAAGCGTCCTGATGGAGCCACCATGCTACCCTGGAAGGATGGTAAGCAGATTGCTTGGGACTACACCTGTGCTGCCACATTGGCAGACACCTACCTGCCACACTCCTTAGCCGAAGGGGGTGGAGCTGCCAGCCACAGGGAGACCCAGAAGACCCGCAAATATGAAGACCTTCCCTCTTGCTATAACTTCCTCCCAATAGGGTCGGAGACTCATGGAGCATGGGGCAAGTGTGCTCTAAAGTTTCTCAAGGAGCTGGGTGGAAAACTCATCATAGAAACCAAGGACCACCGGGCGACCAGCTTCCTCTTTCAGAGACTCAGTGTTGCGATCCAGAGGGAAAATGCCTGCAGTTTTCTGGGCACGCGGCCCACTACCGGGGAGCTGGACGAAGTATTTGACATGTAGCTCTGAGTTGTCATCTATGTTGTTTTACTCACTATTGTATTCTTGTTAATGTATTTTGACAATGTATTGTATCTTGAAATAAATTTTATATATATTTAATAAAAGATGGGGTTGTAAGGGAAGTGGAATATTCAAATGGCTTCAGAAAGACATCTAAATATTCTTCCTTGAAGCCTTTTTATCCACTTCTCCGAGGCTATGGGACCCACAATTCACACCAGAGGTGAACTCCATCCTATATATATATATATATATATATATATATATATATATATACGTATATATATATACATACATACATATATGTCGTGCCGAATATGTAAAACTTGCGATTTTGGTTTAAATAGCAACGGTCTTCTTGCCGAATAAGGCAAGCAAAAATTTGTGTATGCAATAATTTCGCAAAAATCATTCTAAACGTAACGAAAAAAAAATTCAATGTGTTTATTATTAAATTATAGTAAACTATCTAAAATATATTTAGATGGATTAAGCTAAATTAAATTGTGCCTGTTATAATAAGGTTAGGTAAGTTTTCTAAGGTTCTTTTGGTACAAAATTATTAATTTTTACATTAACATAAATGAAAAATATATATCTTTAAACGTATAATAGAAATTTTTAGAAAGAACTTAATTTTAAATGAGTTCTTGCTAACTGACCAGTTTTACCTATTCGGTACGACATATATACATATATATATATATGCTAGGAATTCGCAAGAGCAGGCGAAATATTCACAAACACTGATCTCTGGCCGACGGAGACTCGACCCTACGAACCTTGTGACAGGAACGCAGTGCTTTACCGACCGTACCACACTGGACAATACCTTGGCATCCAGCTTTCGCTAGACGTTATTCCAAGGCAGCCAGCTTTCAGGCAGGAAGGCTTACAGCTTTTCATCTCATCCCCTGCATGCATCGACACAACTAGAGATTTATACAATGCTAGGAATTCGCAAGAGCAGGCGAAATATTCACAAACACTGATCTCTGGCCGACGGAGACTCGACCCTACGAACCTTGTGACAGGAACGCAGTGCTTTACCGACCGTACCACACTGGACAATACCTTGGCATCCAGCTTTCGCTAGACGTTATTCCAAGGCAGCCAGCTTTCAGGCAGGAAGGCTTACAGCTTTTCATCTCATCCCCTGCATGCATCGACACAACTAGAGATTTATACAATGCTAGGAATTCGCAAGAGCAGGCGAAATATTCACAAACACTGATCTCTGGCCGACGGAGACTCGACCCTACGAACCTTGTGACAGGAACGCAGTGCTTTACCGACCGTACCACACTGGACAATACCTTGGCATCCCGCTTTCGCTAGACGTTATTCCAAGGCAGCCAGCTTTCAGGCAGGAAGGCTTACAGCTTTTCATCTCATCCCCTGCATGCATCGACACAACTAGAGATTTATACAATGCTAGGAATTCGCAAGAGCAGGCGAAATATTCACAAACACTGATCTCTGGCCGACGGAGACTCGACCCTACGAACCTTGTGACAGGAACGCAGTGCTTTACCGACCGTACCACACTGGACAATACCTTGGCATCCAGCTTTCGCTAGACGTTATTCAAGGCAGCCAGCTTTCAGGCAGGAAGGCTACAGCTTTTCATCTCATCCCTGCATGCATCGACACAACTAGAGATTTATACAATGCTAGGAATTCGCAAGAGCAGGCGAAATATTCACAAACACTGATCTCTGGCCGACGGAGACTCGACCCTACGAACCTTGTGACAGGAACGCAGTGCTTTACCGACCGTACCACACTGGGCAATACCTTGGCATCCAGCTTTCGCTAGACGTTATTCCAAGGCAGCCAGCTTTCAGGCAGGAAGGCTTACAGCTTTTCATCTCATCCCTGCATGCATACCATATATATATATATATATATATATATATACCATATATATATATATATATATATATATATATATATATATATATATATATATATATATATATATATATATATATACAACAAATCCGTATCCACAAAAATATAGTCCGCGAAGGTTATCTAAGTTGATGCCTCCCACCAGTCAAAATAGTTACCTGGAGAGGGTTTCGGGGGTCAACGCCCCCGCGGCCCGGTCCATGACCGGCCTCGCGGCGGATCAGGGCCTGATCAACCAGGCTGTTACTGCTCGCCGTACGCAAACCAACGTACGAACCACAGCCCAGTTGGTCAGGTACTGACCAACCAGGCTGTCTTCAAGAAGGCGTCTGTCCAGCGCCTTCTTAAAAGACAGCCAGGGGTCTATTGGTAATCTCCCGTATGTATGTTGGGAGGCAGTTGAACAGAGTCGTCTCTTAGCGCACTCGTGGCGCCCTGCTGTTCATTGGGGGGATGCTGCATCTTCTGCCGAGTCTTTTGCTTTCGTACGAAGTGATTTTCGTGTGCTCAACATGTTGAATTTGTGATGGGAGTATTTATACTCTCATGAGTGAAACAATCCCGGATGCACTAAAACCTTTGGTACTTATGTATATTCAGTAAGTGAAATGGAGAATGAAACGCACAGTACAGTGGCTGCAACAATAACCCACAACGTGGATTAAACAATCCACAAATAACCCACAACACTGTGTCTGGAACATATCACATTACCCTGGCTGGAACATTTCACATTACCCTGCCTGGAACATACCACAGTACCCTGCCTGGAACATACCACATTACCCTGCCTGGAACATTTCACATTGCCCTGGCTGGAACATACCACATTACCCTGGCTGGAACATACCACATTACCCTGGCTGGAACATACCACATTACCCTGGCTGGAACATTTCACATTGCCCTGGCTGGAACATACCACATTACCCTGGCTGGAACATACCACATTACCCTGGCTGGAACATACCACATTACCCTGGCTGGAACATACCACATTACCCTGGCTGGAACATACCACATTACCCTGGCTGGAACATATCACAACTAACTCATACAGAGGAAACTTTGGGCGAGGTTTCGGTTCCTCCTGAACCGTTATCAAATTACAACGGTGAAATTTTATTTATCGATTGTCTTCCTTTAGTTCATTTACTTTCACTTGTCTCTTGCTCACTGACACTTTTCTTGTTCTCCATCGCTTACTCTTGCCGTAGCAACCATTAAAACAAAGATAAAACAAATAAAGCAGTTACAACAGAGGTAAAACAGTCAAAACACAGATGAGAGATAAAACGAAAATAAGAGAGATTCAACAGGTAAAGCGAAGATGAAAAAAAGATAGAACAGAGGAAGCATAAGACATAAAACAGAGATAGAATAGAAGGAACATAGCATAGAAAAAAGATATAACAAAAAACAGATATAATTGAGATAAAACTGAGGTAAAATGGAAATAAAACAGAGATAAATCCGAGATTAAAATATCCACAAAATCGTGTTTATACAGATAATATCCTGAGCTTATAAGCTCAGCGTTTTTGGTGGGCCAATTTTATTTTAAAATCGTAAATTAACGTGATGGAATTATTTGTCCGATCAAATAATTCCCACAAATGTGAATAAATTTCGTATATATATATTTTTTTCCATTGAAGGTTAAGAGTTTTGATAAGCATTCCAATGAGACGAAATAAAAGTGTCATAAAACAGGTAAAAACTAACTTAAAACTGAAATAAAACCGAGACAAAACCTAGTGAATATAACTTATCGTTAAACATTTACAGTCTTGCATCCTAGTCTTCCTTGAATCGAACATGATCGCCTCCCACAGGCGCTTTATGTCCCCTGTGGGTTTACCGCTTTTCCCTAATATATAACAACAGTTTTAAACTGACAATTGTGTTGGCCACGTAGAGTATCATAGTAGGATAAGCTGGTGATATGGTCCGCCCGTCAAAATGACTGCCCACCCCTGTCTTATGTACTGTTATATGTAAACTTGTCCAGTCATGTCGTCAACACCACTCAACTCGCCCCTCGGGGAAAAATTTGAATAAGGTCTATATACATAGTGGGAACAAAATCTGTTTCTTGGTCATGTTCTGTTACACAGGATGAGTTTCCCACAGTGCTGACGTCTGCCAGATGTACTGGAAGAGCATAGCGACGAGGATGTCGTCAGGTATTCCATTAAAGGTTCAGCAAGTACAAGGGATTCAAAGGTATAGTTCCAGGAGAAATTAAATTAATATAACTTTGGAATTTCCATGAGTGAGCTTTATCAAGGCCAGTGATGAGTGGAGCGTTGTACCAGTTATTTCCACCACTAGTCGGTATTTTGTTTCCAGTTTGCATTATTGTATTGTATTCAATACAATAATGCAAACTGGAAATATAATACCGTATGGTCCTTACTTGGTATTGTAATCAGTAGCAAGTAAGGATCATACAGTTTCCATGATATGAGAGGCAATCACGTCTGATCCATGGAAGGGGAGGGTAATTCCAATTCCCTGCATTAAGAGCTTTTCACCAAAATCAAGGTTCCCTCCTGGGACTTTTGCAGTGGTGTGGAAAAAGACACTTATGCACAGTTCAGGACATTTATTAGATGAGATGTTTCGCCACGAGTTACTTCTTCAGTTCTTTGAAACGTTTCTTCTAATAAATGTCCTGAACTGTACATAGTGTCTTTTTCCACATCTTATCGGTATCACCAGACCATTTTTAATTTTGGTGGATGGCCTAGTAGAACTGTTCTTCACTCGCGCTTGTTCAACGCTCACACCTGTCATTATCAACAAGAGCTTCTTATGTTTTAGGCATCCCGAAGGAGTACGTACTTTAAAGTGGGCGAAGGTTTTTTCTTCCTTTAACATTTCCCTTAATAACTTTAAACACCTGATACGATGAGCTTCAAATCTTCAACGCAGGTGTAGAGTGTAAGGATCATGCCACTATTGACATGGGCAGGTGCCGTCTGGTCGGTTTTATATACATCATTCCTAATTTTTGCTTTTGCGTGATTTGAGAAAGCCTTTCCTGATCGACTTCAAACATACAACTCGGTATGTATCCCATTCAGGAGGTTGTGATTGTTATTGGAGAGTGTAGGCGCCAACAGAGCCATTGTATATATAGAATGACGTAGTATTTTTACCGAAAAATAACTCTCGTATGTCTCTTTTTAGTCGATTTAATCTTCAACGACTAACGCATCTTATAGCTAGCATAATAACCTGCAAGTTTAGGCTACATCGATGCGAATTCATCAGTTTACCGAGATGTTAATAGTAAACACTGGTGTATTATAGTCAACGCTGGTGTATTATAGTCAACGCGCAAGTGTTCCAGTCAACAGTGGTGTGTTATAGTTAATGCTGGTATGTTATAGTCAACACTGGTGTATTATCGTCAGAGTAAGTATTAGATAGGACTTGCATTGGTGTCAGTTTGCAAAATTTTAGTTCATCCTCTCGTGTGTCCTGTCATGAAAGGTACACAAGTCTCGTAATTTTTGTTATGTTTTTTCTCGCAGGACTGTAGAGGCTTTGGTAACTGAAACAGCAAGGAGCGCTGGGTGGGTAGGGAGGGAGAGGCTCCGGTGGATGTGTAAATAGAAATGCACTTGTGGAAACACGACGAGGGGCGGTTGTGAAAACTGTAAAATTGCACAGATCAAACCAGCAACACTGGTGCTCAAATATAGCAACACATTTAGTCAAACATTGCCACACTGGTGATCAAACATAGCAACACTTGTGGTCAAACATAGCAACACTGGTGGTACAAATTGTAAACACGAGGAACTGGGATTTGAGCTTCAGGCGAATTTATACAAATTACAGATGTGAACCGATTAAATTAAGTAAATTTTAGGGCTAATAATAACAGATAACTTATCTGCTGAAAAGGGCCTCTGTTGAAGGCTAAAATATACATCCATTTCACCTTGTGTATTTTTTGTATCCGTTTAATTTATGTTATATATAGTAATAAGTTTCATTACACTAAGAGTATTATCTAGATGATTTCACAATGACGTGATTGAGAGGTGTCAAGCCTAGCCTCTGGAAGCCAGCGGGTAATTAATCAGTTGTTGGTTATTACCTGACGAAGAGCAACGTCAGGGGGAAATCACAGTCGTTTTTCCTGACGGATAAATCACCAGCACCCTCATCACCACCACCATCCTCACCATCACCACCCTCACTACCATCATCACCCTCAAAACCATCACCCTCACTACCATCACCCTCACTACCATCATCCCCCTCACCATCATCACCCTCACCCTCATCATCACCCTCATCACATCACCCCTCACCACATACCACCACTCACTTGTGGTCTTGTGTTGAGTGTCGTCAACTAACTTTAGTGAGAACCAAAGATCAAATTTTGACGTAAACATTATTTACATTTTCAAATACTTCAGTCAACTACCTATTGTTCAACTGTTTTCCTTCGTTCAACGCAACATGTTCATCAAGGTAACTTAGAATTAAATCCATTGTTATCAAAACAGTAAAATGCCCACTACTGAGCTCTGGCTGGTTTGTAATAGAGATAAGCTTGTGATTTATTAAGTTCCTCTCCACACAAAGAGAACCATTTACAAAGTCGCATTGTAACTTTGTAAATGGTCCAAGTCGGACCGAAACGTCGTCGTAAGTTTCTCTCTCGTATGTGCGGGTTATTTGTGTATTGTTCCAGTCACGGTATTGTGCCTTTTTGTTCCTCTTTACATATTTAATAAAAACATTTGGAAAGTGAAAATATATCTGGGAACTTATTTGCTATTAATCTGTCAACTTGTTTATTATCTCATTCGCTAATAACTGTAATCATCTCCAATTACTTGTCATTAATTCAACCAGAGTTACTGCTTTCTGTTATTTCACGTTATTATTTTTTGTATAAGGAATTTGTAATCATAAGCGTTATAACTTAAATACATTCCTTGAGCATTATCAACGTTTCCGAAATCGATTTACGTGGACCTACTTTTCCGAATCTTTGTATAATATATTTTAGTAGTAAGAATCCTTGAGAGTGAGAGTCCTACATTCTATTGTAACCTCTAGTTTCGTATTTCCAACTGACTCTCATCATTGCTTCTTTGACTTTGTTATTTTCGTCAAGGAGACGATGGGAGCCCCTTTTCCAGTGACTTAATTTTTTGTAGACAATACCAACATTAACACATAAAATTAATATTGATATTTAAATATAAAAAGACCCCCAGCCAAGGTTAGGAAAGTATGCGGTGCACATGCAGTACATACTCTGCCTCACTGTAGACGCAGTCCCATGCTCTCAACTTCACCCTCAAACTTTACTCCCACAGCAATGATAGTGTCCAGGTCATGGGGTACACCCTCATGTTTGTAACACACAAGGTAGACAAGCCAGTGCATGTGTATTCTAATACTAGTTATGTACACGATCGGGTACACTGTGCACACTATCACACTATGTACACGCTCATGTGTCCACTCTACAGAGACCAAAACCTTGTGGGAATATTTTTACTATTAAAGAAAACCATTTTCTTACCTCAATATTGGTTGAAATACTAAGCTGGTGACCACCTCTCACACCGCCTTGACAACATTACCTACCTGCAAGGAAATTACTTGACATTAATAATACTAGTCTAAAATAATATGATTTATCATCCACGAGTGACAAAATTTTATATATCAGATCATAAGAAATATAACATTAATAATACATGAAATAAAAGATAGGTAAATCTTTATTTGATCACACATGCATCAACTTAATATTAGAGACCAAATATTTTATAAATGCACCCTGACTGATCAGGTTGTCAACCAGATGGTTTGATCCAGCACCGGCCCAGGGAAAAATAGTTCATAGAATCGAGAGCAGGTAGACCCTTCGACACTCCTGCATGTAGCCTGTAGGTGTCCTGTAGACTGTTTCGGGAGTCATCGCCCTACGGCCCAGTTCCAAACCAGGCCACCTTGTCAATGTCCTTATCAGTTACGTTCTTGATGCTGGTCACACGAAATTCAACATAGGCACCACAGCCTGGCTGTTCAGGGACTAATCTGGGAAGTTTACCAGTCTCTCTCTTGACAGTAGAGAGGGTGTACTGGTGATTTCCCTTATATATGAAGAAAGGGAGCTGAAGAGTCTTGGTCCCTTCACACTAATGTGGGTGTATTTTATTTATACATATAATCATTGCACCCCTGCATTTCAATGAAGGTATTTTGCACCGTCTGCCGAATCTCATGCTCTCGTAAGAGTAATTTCGATGTGTAGATTTAAGACCAGTCCTGCAGAATTTTCCAGGTGCAAGATATGATGCATCTTTCTTCCCTGCGTTCCAGTTCAAGGACTTCACTGGCATAGCATCTCTTATTTTGATTTTTTTAGTTATCCAGGCCATCATTTTTTTTTTTTTTTGCAGTTATGATAGAAACGCTAGTGGGGTCCCTGAACGTGTGATCTGACATTAACACTCTTAAGTCTCTAACATCCCTTTTCTTCTCTACTGGGTAGTTTGTTTTATATTCCGTTGCAGTTTGTTTCATTCTTAAAATTTGTTGCAGCGCAACCTAACCGAATAATGGCTCATAAAACAAATACTTGCAGTCATTGTTAATTATTATATTTGTAGACGAATTAGACACGTGCAACACATGGGTGTCTTTATTCTGAAGAAGTTTTGTCAGCCAGTGGTTTAATCAATTTAATAAAAGCTTATTAACCAGAGACAGTATAAGGTGCTGTAACTGGAGACAGACGATGAAGATATTGGTAAAACGTCTTCAAAAGAAAGATATTCAGGTGTTGCACATCTGTAATTCATCAACTTGTCCGTATAGTACACCATTAATATTAGGATCATAGCAGTGTTTTCTTGTATATCATGAAAGATACACTGACTCCTTAATCAGAATTTCTTCATTATTATACACATTGTCCTCATAAATATGATTATTAAAATGAATTAAAACTTAAAGGGTTACAAGTTCTAGGTGCTATCAAAAAGTTCTCGGACTCTAATTTTTGCGGACTCTCCTTTGTGAAGTAGCGTGGCGAGTTTCAGTGCAGTCGATCATTCCGCTGAGGTTAGACAGGCAATTTTTATCGTGTTGTCAGTGAATTGTTTCGACTGTGTACTACAATGGAATCTCTAAAAGAAAGAACAGCGTTTGTCTGTAAAATTATCTTTCAAGCTGGGTAAAACGGCTGGTGAAACTCACAAAATGCTTCAGCAAGCATCTGGTGACCAAGAAATGGGTACGACACAGTGTTTTGAATGGTTTTCTCGATTCCGAGCTGGATGCACATCAGTTGAGGATGATGAACGCTCTGGTCGTTTATCAATGTCGAAAACAGACTTCAGTATTGAAAAACAGACGTCAGTATTGAAAAAACAGACGTCAGTATTGAAAAAACAGACGTCAGTATTGAAAAACAGACGTCAGTATTGAAAAAAAACAGACGTCAGTATTGAAAAACAGACGTCAGTATTGAAAAACAGATGTCAGTATTAAAAAACAGACGTCAATATTGAAAAACAGACGTCAGTATTGAAAAAACAGACGTCAGTATTGAAAAACAGACGTCAGTATTGAAAAACAGATGTCAGTTTTTAAAAACAGACGTCAATATTGAAAAACAGACGTCAGTATTGAAAAAAAGACGTCAGTATTGAAAAACAGACGTCAGTATTGAAAAACCGACGTCAGTATTGAAAAACCGACGTCAGTATTGAAAAACAGACATCAGTATTGAAAAAGTGAGGAAGGTTGTTCACAAAAATGGTTGTCAGAGTATCCAGGACTGTGCAAGTGTTGTGGAAATTTCTTATGGGTCGTGTCAAAGTATATTAACTGATAATCTGAACATGAGGTGAGTGGCTGCAAAATTTGTGGTTTGCTTGCTGGCTCAGGACCAGAAAGACCATCGTTTTCTGTTCGAAAACAACATAGTGGTCGTCCCTCATCCTCCTTACTCTCCAGATCGAACCTCCTGTGACTTATTCTCTTCCCAAAAATAAAAACGGCACTCAAGGGTCGAAGTTTAAACTATGCGGAGGAGATTCAAGCTGAAGAGCAGGCCGCGCGAGGCGCCACTTCTCGAAACATTTCTGGAAAGAAGAGTTATAAAAATGTTACGAGAAGTGGCAGAGGCGCTGAGATCAGTGTATAGCCTCCCAAGGAGAGTACTTCGTGGGAGACAACTTCGACTAGGTACCTCTAACATATCTTTGAAAAGTTCCGAGAGTGTTTCTACTCCCAGAGTCCAGCCTTGGGCCAGGTGATTAGGTAAGCCTATATTTTTTTCGCAGCAGACCAGAAGCGTTTTGATAACATCTCGTATGTTACGACTTCAGTAATGTGAAACGATATTTTACATGGAAATTTAGTCTTTTTGTCCAAGGTCATGAATAAAATTCAATTTTTTTTGTTTATTAAGTTAGGTGGAGATCCCTGAATATTATATCTAATGAGATGGAAGGCCTCAGCTGAGGACACAATCTCTATTGAGTAGAGGAAGTCTGAACTGCGAGAATAGTTTCTGTGTCGAGGTTTCCGAACGGAGGATCAAGCCTCCACCACTCTATACGCTGAAAGATCCACTAAGGTTTAGCGCTTCAAATAATAACAATAATAATAATGATGATAATTACAATAATAATTATAAATCATCTACCACGAACAAGATACGACTACCAAGTGTCAAAGTCTCACGAGTATACAGGATCATTTTCATGCAGGATCACAGCAGAATTACTCTCCCAAGCGCAAGCATAACCACAGGGTGTACCATAATTCTGCAACTAGTGGGTCATTGAATACGACGTTGAGAGCCTGTGAGTGGCCGGCGCCGAGTCCAGATCTCACCCCATCTCTCACCATCATTCCTAATACCATTCACTGTGTACTTGATTGTACCATTAATAATAGTGGATACGCTGAACTTGTTCTGTTAATAAAAAAACTATTATTTCATTTTTTTTGCTATGGTTCCAGACTTATGGCCACTATATAAGAATATTGAATTCAAGTAATGCCAGAAAAATGGTGATACTCTTTAAGGCACTAGTACTCACCAGACTGGAATATAACTCCGCCTGCTTTAAAAGGCAGGTGAGGTGGAGGATATGGAGAATGATTGGAGATCTTTAACTTCCAGTATTGTTTCAAACACCTAAATTAGTGGAAATGCTTAACTTTGCTTAGACTGTTCTCCCTGGCACGAAGACGAGAAAAATGAATCATAATCTATTAGATAATTCTAGAGGGATTGTTTATAAATCTGCACTCTGAAATTATTCCTTACCAGAGGTTTGGTAGATGGTACAAAATGTCACCAATGTAAATTAAGGGTGCAACAAGTTTATTAAGAAACAATTCGATAATTTTTAAGGTGTCGGTCTAAGACTTTCAACACCCCTCATACACAGGGTAATTATCAAGAAATTAAAACTGTTCTTTCGGAAGAATCTTAACGAGTTTCTCAAATTCCTGATCAACCGGGTTGTGGTGCTTGTGTTGGAGTGTGCTAC
This sequence comes from Cherax destructor, assembly GCA_009830355.1. Lineage (NCBI taxonomy): Eukaryota > Metazoa > Arthropoda > Malacostraca > Decapoda > Parastacidae > Cherax > Cherax destructor. The sequence continues at coordinate 209,190 of WNWK01001247.1, read as the reverse complement.
TAGTACGAGCAGCCTTCCTGATGAGACCATTAACCAGAAGGCTTATTCAGGGAACTGACCACTGGGTCAAGTGACTCACGAACCTTCAACAGGTAGTCAACAAATATTTTATTCCTTCCTTTTTCTGTCATATTGTCAGATTCCTTGGTAAATAACTTTCATTTTTTTCACATAACTCCCTATCATCCATTGTTAGTTCACCTCTTCCTTGAAACTTGTTACCTGGTCCATTATTATCATCTTTTTTTCTTATGCGGATATATATCAGCATCAGTACTCTTTTTTGCCTTCACTTCTGTCATTTTTGTCTTTCTATTTTCCTTCTTACCATTCTAAAGTCTTTCCTAGAACTTCTCCTTAGTTTACCATTTAAGTCCATTTTCCTTTATTTGTACTTCCAAGTCATTACATTTAACAAGTTGCTTCAGGTAGTTTCCTATCACCCGAGCTGTGGTGTTTACCTTGAGCAGGTCAAGTCCTGGGGCGATGACCCCCTCCAGGAGCCCTCAGCACCTAATTTATATTTCATTTCCTAATCACTGTGAAGCTGAAAAAGCTCTTCCTAGCATTCTTTAAATTCATCCGAGTCTTGAAGATTCAGATGCTCTCCATCCACACCTTTCAGTCTGTCTGCCCCGGCAAGTCCTTTGAGTCCATTGGTTCAAATGTGTGCGTATGTACGTTTGACCGCATGTGCGCGGCGAGAGTACTTGCGTGCGTGTGAGTTTGTGGGGGGTTGATGGGAGAGGTGGATTTGAGGGCAGGGGTGGCGTTGAGGGGCGAGGGGTAGGGTAGAAAGGAGGTGGTGTTGAGGGGAGGTGTCGCGTTGAGGGGGGGATTAGGGAAGAGGGCCGGGAATAAGGGGAGAGGGGCAGGGATGAGGGGAGAGGGGTGGGGATGAGGGGAAGGGGGGAAAGAAACAAGGGGGATGGGGATGGGGAAGGAAGGGAGGGTGGGGATGAGGGGAAGGGAGGGGTGGGGATGAGGGGAAGGGGAGGGGTGGGGATGAGGGGAAGGGGAGGGGTGGGGATGAGGGGGAAGGGGAGGGGTGGGGGATGAGGGGGAAGGGGAGGGGTGGGGATTAGGGGAAGGAGGGATGAGGGGAGGGAGGAGGGATGATGGGGAGGGAGGGGGAGGGGGAGGGAAGGGAGGGGAGGGTGGGGTTGAGGGGAAAGAAGATTGTGGGGGTTGAGGGAGGGAGGGAGGGGGTTGGGGACGGAACGTCAGGGAAAATGGTGCAAAATGATGTCATTAAAACACAGGTGTTGTGAAGCACGCCATCCCCAGCACAATAACTTAGCGACGGTGGTGCGCACCAGGAAGGTAAGTGATGGCACCAGGAAGGTAAGTGGTGGCACCAGGAAGGTAAGTGGTGGCACCAGGAAGGTAAGTGGTGGCACCAGGAAGGTAAGTGATGGCACCAGGAAGGTAAGTGGTGGCACCAGGAAGGTAAGTGGTGGCACCAGGAAGGTAAGTGGTGGCACCAGGAAGTTAAGTGATGGCACTAGGAAGGTAAGTGGTGGCACCAGGAAGGTAAGTGGTGGCACCAGGAAGGTAAGTGATGGCACCAGGAAGGTAAGTGGTGGCACCAGGAAGGTAAGTGATGGCACCAAGGAAAACCAGGAGGAAAATGTAATGGGAGGAGGAGACGATGAAGAGAAGGAGAGGGAGAGAAAGAAAACAAAGTGGTAAAGAAGAGAAAATGTAGAAGAGATGAAGGTAGGAGGAGGAGAAAGGGAAGTGGTAGGGTGTACGGAGGTTAAGGTAAGAGTAGATAAAGATGTGAAAATAAAGGTAAGAGAGAGGAGACCACAGGGAAGAGTAGGATGAGGATAGCAAGAGAAAGACATGGTAAGAGGAGGAGAGGAAGATGAAGCGATTAAAGAAAAGGAAGGATTAAGAAAATGAAGATAAGGGTAAGAAATTTAGAGAGAAAACGGCATAAGTTTAATACATGAAGAACAGGGAAGGACGGTGGGATGGAGAACAAGGTGAAAAACAAGAGCAAGAGTAGATTATAGGGAAGCAGAACTAGGAAGCAGGATAAATGAGAGAGAGGACAGCTTGCAATGACCTTGTGTTGCTTCTATGTAGACACTACATCGGGACCACTACCTTGTGTTGCTAGTATGTTAACACACTGTTGGGACTACGGCCTTATGTTGCTAGTATGTTAACACACTGTTGGAACCACCTTGTGTTGCTAGTATGTTAAGACACCGTCGGGACAACCTTGTGTTGCTAGTATGTTAAGACACCGTCGGGACCACCTTGTGTTGCTAGTATGTTAACACACCGTCGGGACCACCTTGTGTTGCTAGTATGTTAAGACACCGTCGGGACCACCTTGTGTTGCTAGTATGTTAAGACACCGTCGGGACCACCTTGTGTTGCTAGTATGTTAACACACCGTCGGGACCACCTTGTGTTGCTAGTATGTTAAGACACCGTCGGGACCACCTTGTGTTGCTAGTATGTTAAGACACCGTCGGGACCACCTTGTGTTGATAGTATGTTAAGACACCGTCGGGACCACCTTGTGTTGATAGTATGTTAAAACACCGTCGGGACCACCTTGTGTTGATAGTATGTTAAGACACCGTCGGGACCACCTTGTGTTGATATATGTTAAACACCGTCGGGACCACCTTGTGTTGATAGTATGTTAAGACACCGTCGGGACCACCTTGTGTTGATATTATGTTAAACACCGTCGGGACCACCTTGTGTTGATAGTATGTTAAACACCGTCGGGACCACCTTGTGTTGATAGTATGTTAAGACACCGTCGGGACCACCTTGTGTTGATAGTATGTTAAGACACCGTCGGGACCACCTTGTGTTGATAGTATGTTAAGACACCGTCGGGACCACCTTGTGTTGATAGTATGTTAAGACTCACTCGGGACCACCTTGTGTTGATAGTATGTTAAGACACCGTCGGGACCACCTTGTGTTGATAGTATGTTAAGACTCACTCGGGACCACCTTGTGTTGATAGTATGTTAAGACTCACTCGGGACCACCTTGTGTTGATAGTATGTTAAAACACCGTCGGGACCACCTTGTGTTGCTAGTATGTTAAGACTCCCTCGGGACCACCTTGTGTTGCTAGCATGTTAAGACTCCCTCGGGACCACCTTGTGTTGCTAGTATGTTAAGACACCTCGGGACCACCTTGTGTTGATAGTATGTTAAGACACCGTCGGGACCACCTTGTGTTGATAGTATGTTAAGACACCGTCGGGACCATCTTCGTTGCTAGTATGTTAAGACCCTCGGACCACCTTGTGTTGATAGTATGTTAAGACACCGTCGGGACCATCTTCCGTTGCTAGTATGTTAAGACTCCCTCGGGACCACCTTGTGTTGCTAGTATGTTAAGACTCCCTCGGGACCACCTTGTGTTGCTAGTATGTTAAGACTCATTCGGACCACCTTGTGTTGCTAGTATGTTAAGACTCCCTCGGGACCACCTTGTGTTGCTAGTATGCTAAGACTCCCTCGGGACCACCTTGTCTGGCTGGTACATAAAGAGTCCTTGGAGACAAATGACAACTAGCATTGTAAAGTTTCAGTAAGATACGTCATTAGAATGTGAAAGTTTTAAGTGCACTTGTGTCATTGGCCACTTTCACTACTTTAGTGTTACTTGATGGGTTATTAAAGTCTCGCTTGAGTTAGGATGTGTCTGGTAATTCACCGGGGTTCATGGGAAAGGTGGAGGGAGGTGTGGTGGTTTAAAATGTTTGTGGGGTGGAGAATCATGGTTCTTGCCTCTTAATCTTCATCCATCGGCATTTTTAAGATACAGGTACATATAAGTACAATTATCATACATAGTAACATATGGTACAATAAGGTCACAGTAAACATGTGATATCACAATATTACAACATAAACATAGCATTAAAACTGGACAAAAATCCAATGCTCTATTTATTCATGGGAGAGATTTTAACCACCCAACTGATTTTCAAAAGGCCGAGAAAGTTGTATCAAGCAGATCTATGGTTGAGAGAAATAAATTCGAATTAAGTTTTATAAAAAATCAGTATTGATTTTAATATGAATATTAGTTCAGGGTTATATAAATTAGATTCATTTATAATTAATATTATCTGTGAGGAATTTAAGCTATGCCTGACATGTCACTCATAAATTTCACTTGACATCTGACTTGACAAAATCTTAACTTCACTCCCATGCTCAGCGTGCTGAGTCAGGTGTAAGTTCATATGTGAGGCTGAGATGTCACCTCACCTCTGCTGTGGTATTATTTTTAGTTCCTTGAAAATGTGAGAAATCACGAAAGTGCTTGGATATTCATTGTTTTTTCATAGTGGATATTTTCCATAGTAACATACGTGTAAATTACTTACTATAACCTAAAAAAAGTCAGAGTGACTGATATACCGGTTTCCAGTCTCTAGTTTCTGGCCTCCGGAGTCCAGTCATATCTATTCTTAAAAGTACGTATTGAGTTTGCCTCTGCCACTTCCATATCCGGTTCATTCCATTTCCATTCTACCGTAAATGATAAAAATATTTCACTACCATGTCTGATTAGTTTGTGTTTTTTAATCTCCATCTACGTCTCCCAACTGGGATGAGGGGGAAAAACAAAGATGAAGGGAGAGAGGATAAGAGAAATGGAAAAGAAGTAGAGAAAAGGGAGAAAGAATACCAATTAAGAAAATATACCGAGTATATATTATCTTTGAGGCGTTCAGCATTAAACTAAAGTTTTATATGGAAGCCACATTTATCAGTATTTCCACTCCAAGACATATTAAAGTCTCCGGCATATTATTTTTCAGATTTCTTTCACATTAGTTTTACACAAGTTAGGCATCAAGTTCACAGCAATATATTCTAACAGAAACATATATTCGCTAAGACGTTAACGAATACATTCAGAAAGCATACATTAAGGATACCTTTACTTTAGGGCCAAATTTAGCCGTTCCTAGTAACCTACATTAACCTTCCTACCCACTAGTGTGGAGAGGGGTCGAGGCATCGCCGGAACACAGCTCATACTTAGATTATATTTCAAACAACTATCTTTAAAAATCCCAAACCACTATCACCACCTCCACTCATACCACCACCACAAACACCAGGGCCACAACTACCACTATCACAACCACTAACAAAAAAATAGTAGCCACAACAACTACTTGCACAGCCACCACAAACCACCACCACCACCACCACCACCACCACCTCAACCAAAAATACTACAAACACAACCAACACCAAATATACCACAAACACAACCACCACCAACACCAAAAATACCACAAACACAACCACCACCAACACCAAAAATACCACAAACACAACCACCACCAACACCAAAAACTTGACAAACTCTGACGTGGCGGAAACGATAATTTAGTGAGTATTGATGATGTCACAAGAGGAATCATCAGGGGACCAGAAGGACTTGTCAAGTGCTTGCAAGAGTGTTACTTGCGAGGGAGAAAACTGCCATCTGCAGAGGGGGAAAAGTGCCACATACGACGGGAGAAATGCCACCTGCAAGGACGAAAGTATCACGTGCAATGGGAAAAGTGCCGTGTATAAGATGGAAAATTCAATCTGTGAGAGGAAAGTGCCAACTGGGGGAGAGACAGGTGCCACGTGAGAAAAAAAACTGCCGCTTGGCAGAAAAAGTGCAATCCGGAAGAAAGGAGGCAGGTGCCACTTGAGAGGAGAATGGTGCCACTTCAAAGGAGACAGGTGCCACTTGAGAGGAGACAGGTGCCACTTGAGGGGAGACAGGTGCCACCAGAGAGGGCACACAGGTGGCAACAGAGGGCATACAGGTGGCAACAGAGGGCACACAGGTGCACCAGAGAGGGCACACAGGTGCCACCAGAGGACACTGGCGCTACTAGGCCTCTCTGAGCTAGCCGAGACGTTGCACAAGCACCCAGACAAACAAACGTACAACATGAATATGTATAAGAGGTAAACTCCCACAGAAGTGTGAAAGAGATGTTGTATATGAGGGTAGTACACATAACCACACTCATGATTTCCATGGAAAAAACTCTCCGTGTCTCCTGATAAAGCGGAGGTAACTTTCAGGAGATTCGACTGACTCCAGTTTTAGTACAAATACGGAAACAAGTGAATCAGTAAGCAGTACAGATTCCCATGAATCACAGCCAACCCCAAAAAACCGAAATGTGTAATTTCTATGCTTGGGTCGTCTGAAAATACATGTCCGAAAAAAACAATGGGACATGCAGATTAGACCACCAACAGAAGTCGTGATCCCTTAAATAAAGGCATATGCCGTTCAATCTCCTACAAATATTTTCGTCCTAAAATGTGTTATGCATCAGAAAATAATAAACTGCATTGCATTAAATACCATTTGAAAGGTATCTGGAATTAGACGCCACGAGTGCAAACTAACCATGGTATTCATAATCATTCCAAGCTCTTGAGATTTTTTTTAGTACCAATGAGAAGAAATTAAAAGAGTAACTCCACTTCATATCCATGTTGGATTCGACACCAAAAAAAACGTTGCTGCCTTATCAGTCACAAATATTAATGCCAACAAAATATCCCCACTAAACAAATGTGTATTTTTGCAAATATTCAAGGTCTTAAAGCAATTAACAAATAAACACCATTTATAAGTGGACCCCGCAAATGCAGTGTAAGCAACAGAGACGCACTTAAAAGACTTGATTTAACACGTAACACCAAATCTTTAAATGGGCTGCAGAAAACAATATAAAGTTCATTGATGAGAAATTTCAATTACTCAGATATGGAAAACGTGACGAAATTAAAATCTCATCGGAGTATAAAACAAATTCCAACCACACAATAGAGCGAAAAACTAATGTCAAAGACCTGGGAGTGATCATGACAGAGGATCTCACCTTCAAGGACCATAACACTGTAGCAATCGCATCTGCCAGAAAAATGACAGGATGGATAATGAGAACCTTTAAAACCAGGGATGTCAAGCCCATGTTGACACTTTTCAGGTCGCTTGTTCTATCTAGGCTGGAATATTGCTGCACACTAACTGCACCTTTCAAGGCAGGTGAAACTGCTGACCTAGAAAATGTACAGAGAACCTTCACGGCACGAATAACTGCAATAAACCACCTCAATTACTGGAAACGCTTTAAGTTTCTAAACCTGTACTCCTGGAATGCAGGCGGGAGAGATACATTATTATATACACTTGGAAAATCCTAGAGGGATTAGTACCAAACTTGCACACGAGTGTCACTCCCTACGAAAGCAAAAGACTCGGCAGACGATGTAACATCCGCCCAATGAAAAGCAGGGGTGCCATTAGCACGTTGAGAAACAACACAATAAGTGTCAGGGGCCCAAGACTGTTCAACTGCCTCCCAGCATACATAAGGGGGATTACCAATAGACCCCTGGCTGTCTTCAAGCAGGCACTGGACAGGCACCTAAAGTCGGTGCCTGACCAGCCACGCTGTGGATCGTACGTTGGACTGCGTGCGGCCAGCAGTAACAGCCTGGTTGATCAGGATCTGGTCCAACATGAGGCCTGGTCACAGACCGGGCCGCGGGGGCGTTGACCCCTGGAATTCTCTCCAGGTAAACTACAGGTGTCCCGTAGCTCGATCGTTAGCGCACTCAGCTCACACACTGAGGTCCAGAGATCGAATCCCCGGTACGTTTGGAAAACATTAGGACGTGTTTCCTTAAGACACCTGCTGCCCATGTTCACCCATCAGTATAATGGGTACCTGGGTGTTAGTAGACTGGTGTGGGTCGCATCCTGGGACAAAACTGACCTAATTTGCCCGAAATGCTTTGCATAACAAGCGGCTTTCTATATAGTAGTATGTTATTGATGTCAGCTAGGCCTGTATACCTTGTACATGTACTTGTAGAAATAAAGATATTATTATTATTAAATGGAAATACCTGGTTGGAATCAACTTAGGCGAGACTGAAAAAACAACGGAATGAGTAGGGGTGGTTGATTTGAATGTTAAAAATTATCCTCATTTCCTTAATATCACGAATGATGTAATCGAAGTTTAGGCAGTGAAAATATAAATGCAGAATCTAGTTACTGTACGTGAATATAGGCCACCAGATACAACCTCCCAGCAGTTCAGCGATCAGCTGTTGAATACCGTTTTGAAAATCTTTCAAATCCGACCCAAAACATCCTGTTGCTTGGTTACTACTGTTTAAGGCATCACATATGGAAGAATGCAGAAAATGCTGTTAACAGCGGAGAAAATCCCAGGAGAGATCGAAAGAAAAGTCTCACACAAGCGACCTATACAGACTAATAAATATGCCTTAAGCCAGCAAGTAGTGGAATGTAGGAAAGCCAAACCACAACCTAACTGAAATTCAGACCTGCATACATGCTGCTTCTGAGAACCATTACATGACAATGTACTCAACAAATTAAACTTAAAAAAATACATTAACTAGAAACAGAAATCATAACAGTACTGAAGTTCGCTGGAACGACATTGTGATGAACATGAATTTAAACCAGAATCTCGAGAGGACGAGATCACTGGTAGTGGAAGTACGGGAGAAGATGCAAGTCAGATGCTCACTACCACCGAAAACGAAGAATCCCTGAATTTTTCAGAGTATTTATATACTAGCTCGAGAGATGGAGAACATTTAGATAAAACTGAATGCATCATATAGATTCCAAGAGTGACAGAGGAACAATGGATATTAACGAAACTGAAAGAAACCCAAAATACTTTGTTTCCTATGCTAAATCCAGGGCAAAAATCCACATCCAGTACTGGGTTCTTTGCTTAAGCGAGAAGGACCTTACAATGGAGACAAAGATGTAGGTAAAATATTGACGCCACAATATGAGTGTTTAGTGAGCCACTAATTAAACTAAAGATTGACAATTCAAATTACTTTTTCAAGAATGAGATTCAAAGTTCTGCCACACTGATATAACCCTAACCCCACACTGATAAAACCATAACCCCACACTGATATAACCCTAACCCCACACTGATATAACCCTAACCCCACACTGATAAAACCATAACCCCACACTGATATAACCCTAACCCCACACTGATATAACCCTAACCCCACACTGATATAACCCTAACCCCACACTGATATAACTCTAACCCCACACTGATATAACCCTAACCCCACACTGATATAACCCTAACCCCACACTGATATAACCCTAACCCCACACTGATATAACCATAACCCCACACTGATATAACCATAACCCCACACTGATATAACCATAACCCCACACTGATATAACCATAACCCCACACTGATATAACCATAACCCCACACTGATATAACCATAACCCCACACTGATAAAACCCTAACCCCACATTGATATAACCTTAACCCCACACTGATATAACCCTAACCCCACACTGATATAACCCTAACCCCACACTGATATAACCCTAACCTCACACTGATATAACCCTAACCCCACACTGATAAAACCATAACCCCACACTGATATAACCATAACCCCACACTGATATAACCCTAACCCCACACTGATATAACCCTAACCCCACACTGATATAACCCTAACCCCACACTGATATAACCCTAACCCCACACTGATATAACCCTAACCCCACACTGATATAACCCTAACCCCACACTGATATAACCTAACCCCACACTGATATAACCCTAACCCCACACTGATATAACCCTAACCCCACACTGATATAACCCTAACCCCACACTGATATAACCCTAACCCCACACTGATATAACCCTAACCCCACACTGATATAACCTAACCCCACACTGATATAACCCTAACCCCACACTGATATAACCCTAACCCCACACTGATATAACCCTAACCCCACACTGATATAACCTAACCCCACACTGATATAACCCTAACCCCACACTGATATAACCACACTGATATAACCTACCCACACTGATATAACACATAACCCACACTGATATAACCCTAACCCTCACACTGATATAACCCTAACCCCACACTGATATAACCCTAACCCTACACTGATATAACCCTAACCCCACACTGATATAACCCTAACCCTACACTGATATAACCCTAACCCCACACTGATATAACCTAACCCCACACTGATATAACCCTAACCCCACACTGATATAACCCTAACCCCACACTGATATAACCTAACCCCACACTGATATAACCCTAACCCCACACTGATATAACCTAACCCCACACTGATATAACCACTAACCCCACACTGATATAACCATAACCCCACACTGATAAAACCATAACCCCACACTGATATAACCCTAACCCCACACTGATATAACCCTAACCCCACACTGATATAACCCTAACCCCCACACTGATATAACCCTAACCCCACACTGATATAACCTAACCCCACACTGATATAACCCTAACCCTACACTGATATAACCATAACCCCACACTGATAAAACCATAACCCCACACTGATATAACCCTAACCCCACACTGATATAACCCTAACCCCACACTGATATAACCATAACCCCACACTGATATAACCTAACCCCACACTGTATACCCTAACCCCACACTGATATAACCCTAACCCTACACTGATATAACCATAACCCCACACTGATAAAACCATAACCCCACACTGATATAACCCTAACCCCACACTGATATAACCCTAACCCCACACTGATATAACCATAACCCCCACACTGATATAACCCTAACCCTACACTGATATAACCCTAACCCCACACTGATATAACCCTAACCCTACACTGATATAACCATAACCCCCACACTGATATAAACCTAACCCCCACACTGATATAAACCTAACCCCCACACTGATATAAACCTAACCCCCACACTGATATAACCCTAACCCCACACTGATATATACCTAACCCCACACTGATATAAACCTAACCCCACACTGATATAAACCTAACCCCACACTGATATAAACCTAACCCCACACTGAAGAAGCCACTGATAGTACGCCCAGTTTATCTGTCCTAGGTCCAGATTGTTGAAACACCAGATTCTTAAAAAGATATAATATATATATATATATATATATATATATATATATATATATATATATATATATATCGCATGCCTTAAATATTCTATGGGGACGGAGTCTGAACACAAGTCATCCCAAAATCATTAATAAGCATGAATATAGCTCCACTCCATACTTGTAGCAGCAAAGAATCTGCAAAGAAGCTATGGATCGACACCATTAACGTTTCACATCATCAAAATCTTTGAAAGAGTTCAAAGATGCAAAATTGTTTAAGTCATGCAGTTTCAACAATTACTTATTCTAGGGCAACATGGGTTTAGAGGAGGTCGTTCCTGCCTCTTACTATTGCTTGATCATTACAACATGTTCTGGGACACAGTGGAAGACGAGCAAACTGCAGATGTAGTCTACACAGACTTTGCTAAAACCTTCGCCGGTGTGATAACGGTTTAACATTAAATTAATAACTGGAAAAGTAGACAGACGAATTTTCAATTTCGTAACAAATCGGACACATAGCAATAGTCAACAAATTAAAACCATAGACGGTCACAGTAATAAGCTTTGTTTCTCAAAGCACAATAATAAATTGAATTCTGTTTCTCATTCTCGTGTCCAACACAGACAAGTCATAATGCCGTATCATCTTTTGCAGACAGAATATATATGAGAGGCATAGATTAAGGACACAAAATTTCAAATATGATATTAATTAAGTCTTCCAGTGGGCCACACAAAAAAAGGCAATGTTCGGCGAAGCTTAATTTCAGTTACTCCACTTTGGAAAAAAATAAGAATTAAAAACTAGAACAGAGTATAAAACAAACTCTAATAACTCGACAGAATTGAAATAAAATATAAGAAACTTAGGAGTAATAACGACACATCACATGGTCAAGGACCTCAACAGTGTTGTTACAACCACAAGGAACGTAACAAGCCAGATAACTAGATACTTCAGAATAAGAGATGACAAGCCTCTAAGTCACTTGTTCTCTCTAGACTGGAACACTGCTGCACAACAACACCCCTCTTTAAGGTAAGAGAAATGGCAGAACTGGAAAATGTACACAGACTGCTTATATAAATTCATTTAGAATGTATAAATTCATTGAGTATGCGTGAAATCCCTCTAATGGCACTCCAGGTACTTAGACGAGAAAAATACATCATAATTTTCAACTGGAAAACTCACGAGGGTTTTGTTCCAATTCGCTCACTGAAACTGCTCTCTACTAGAGCAAGAAACTCTGCCGACACCTGCTCTCTACTAGAGCAAGAGACTCTGCCGACACCTGCTCTCTACTAGAGCAAGAGACTCTGCCGACACCTGCTCTCTACTAGAGCAAGAGACTCTGCCGACACCTGCTCTCTACTAGAGCAAGAGACTCTGCCGACACCTGCTCTCTACTAGAGCAAGAGACTCTGCCGACACCTGCTCTCTACTAGAGCAAGAGACTCTGCCGACACCTGCTCTCTACTAGAGCAAGAGACTCTGCCGACACCTGCTCTCTACTAGAGCAAGAGACTCTGCCGACACCTGCTCTCTACTAGAGCAAGAGACTCTGCCGACACCTGCTCTCTACTAGAGCAAGAGACTCTGCCGACACCTGCTCTCTACTAGAGCAAGAGAGACTGCCGACACCTGCTCTCTACTAGAGCAAGAGACTCTGCCGACACCTGCTCTCTACTAGAGCAAGAGACTCTGCCGACACCTGCTCTCTACTAGAGCAAGAGACTCTGCCGACACCTGCTCTCTACTAGAGCAAGAGACTCTGCCGACACCTGCTCTCTACTAGAGCAAGAGACTCTGCCGACACCTGCTCTCTACTAGAGCAAGAGACTCTGCCGACACCTGCTCTCTACTAGAGCAAGAGACTCTGCCGACACCTGCTCTCTACTAGAGCAAGAGACTCTGCCGACACCTGCTCTCTACTAGAGCAAGAGACTCTGCCGACACCTGCTCTCTACTAGAGCAAGAGACTCTGCCGACACCTGCTCTCTACTAGAGCAAGAGACTCTGCCGACACCTGCTCTCTACTAGAGCAAGAGACTCTGCCGACACCTGCTCTCTACTAGAGCAAGAGACTCTGCCGACACCTGCTCTCTACTAGAGCAAGAGACTCTGCCGACACCTGCTCTCTACTAGAGCAAGAGACTCTGCCGACGGTGCAAAATACCTCCAGTGAAAAGGAGCGGAATGAGTTCACTAAGAGTATAAATTAACTAAGATTGTTCAAGACCTTTCTTCACACATAAGGGAAATTACAGACTCTTAGCTGTCTTGAAGAGGAAACTTCACAGCTTCCTCAAGTCTGTTGCTGATCAACCGGGAGGTGATGTCTACACTGGACTGCATGCGAATAGCACCAACAGCCTTATTGATCAGCTCATCACCGCGGGGGCGGTGACACCCGGAACAGTATTTTCAGGTAAATTGGGAGGAAACGGGTGTCACCTGGGAGGGGACAGGTGCCACCTGGGAGGAGACAGGTGCCACCTGGGATGGAAAGTATGTCAACTGGAAGAGGAAGGTGCCACATGGCAGTAGCCAGGCACCCCCTGGAAAAAAAGGGTGTTACCTAGGGAGAGAGGAACAGTCTTCTTGGAAAGTAGGAGGTAGGACATCCAGGAGACCAGTCTTCTTGGAGGGTAGGAGATAGGTTACCCAGCAGCACCTGCGTGGATACCTGATATCTGAAGGATGTTTTCGAGGGTCAGCGCCTTTATCTTCCCGCGGCTAGGTCCTAGACCGGCCTCTTTCAGGGTCTGATCAATCAGGCTGTTACAGCTGGCCGGAAGCAGTCTGACGTACGAACCACAGCCCGGCTGATCAAGAACTGACTTGAGAACTTACCAACTTCCCTCTTGAAGATAGCTAAGGCCTGTTGGTAATTTCCCTTATGCATGATGGTAGGCTCTTGAAAAGTCTTGGGCTCCTCACACTTACTGTGTATTTCTTAAGTGTACTCAAGGGACCCCTGCTTTTCAATGAAGGCATTTTTCACCTTGTGCCGAGCCTCTTGTGTCCTCCTGTATGCAGATTTGGGACCAGTTCCTCTAGGATTCTCCAGATGTAAATTATGATGTCTCTTTCTCACCTGCGTTCCAAAGAGTACAAACAGAGGAACGTTCCCAGTAATTTAGGTGCTTGGGTGAACTGCAGTGAGAGGTCTTTGCACATTGTTTAGATCTTCAATTTCACCCGCCTTACAAGGGAATGCTTATGCACAGTAATATGACAGAGAGAACAAGTGACTGAAAGATTGTCATCATTAGCTTGGCATATCTTGTTCTGAAGGTTATCGTTATCTATTTTTTTTATCCTCGCTGTAATAACGGCCTTGTTGTGAGATCCTCTGATATTATAATTCCTAAGTACGTCAGGTTATTCTTTCGCTCTACTGAGTGGTTAGAGTTAGTTTTATACTCCGTTCGTTTTATATTTCCTCATTTTTTCCACAACGAAGTAGCTGAAATGTGTGCTCACTGAACATCATATTGCTTTCAGAACTGGAAGATTTGATTGATATCTCTTTGGAAATTTCGGTTTCCTCACTGGATGTCGTTCCCATGCAAACTGTCTGCAGAGAATGAAACTAAGAATAATACAAAGTGAAGTACAGCTCGCGAAAAGAGACATGAAAAACACTGTCCTGGGCTTTGCAGGACGTCTAGGATGTTGTTCTAAACTCACAACACCTTGAAATGAAAAACACCAGAGAAAACAATACAGAGAGAACCTATGATGCTCGCATACAATCTGTAAGACCTTATAACCAGAGAGAATACTTCAGAACACCTGCAATGAATACACTTAAATTCAACATTACCTGTTGGTATATACACGGATCTAACTGTACACAGTGCCATAACTTACTAGAGTGAGATATGTAGAAACATTAAATAAACCCAGTGAAAAGCAGGGGCGTCATAAGCACACTTAGAAAACACTCAATATCAGTGGACCAAGACTCTTCAACCTACCACCTGCTAATATAAGAAACATTGTCGGAATAAACTCAGAAACTTGTAACAAGAAACTGGAGAATTGCCTCCAACAGGTGCTAGATAAGGCTGGCTATTATGGTTATGTTGGCCGGTGATCCGCTAATAGCAACAACTTGGTTGACCAGGCAATCGACAAGAAACACTCAGATGTAGAATGAACTGAGGAACGACCTAGTGCAAACTTAAAAGTAAACAGCTTCAAGAGAAGGTATGATACTAACAGATCACATCATTCAACAGAAACTTCAGATGTGGGCCCAGAGCTCTAACTAAAAATGTGCAAATTTAATTATGTAAAATTGATAATTATACGCTCACGTGTACGCACTCATGCACACGTGCATTCGCACACACACAGAAACGGGGCCAGGAGCTATAAATCGACCCCTGCAACCACAATTAGGTGAGTACACACACGTGGAGAGCTAAGACGATGGAGGTGGTACTGGAAAAACCTCATGCATCAACATGTTAGGGACACTACCATAGAGAGAGAGAGAGGAGAGGAGAGGATGAACCAGAAAGGCTAAACCTCATACTCGCCTTAAGTAGTTCAGACACTGAGGCCATCACATACGAAAGGCCCCTCGGAGATAGTGATCATGTGGTCCTGAGCTTCGAATACATTGTAGAGTTAAAAGTAGAGAGTGAAGCAGCACGAGCAGGATGGGAGAAGCCAAACTACAAAAGAGGGGACTACACAGGCATGAGGAATTTCCTGCATGAGGTACAATGGAAAAAAAAACAGTAAATGAAATGATTGAATACATGACCACAAAATGCAAGGAGGCCGAGGAGAGGTTCGTGCCCAAGGGCATCAGAAATAATTGGAAGATCAGAACAAGCCCTTGGTTCACCCAGAGGTGTAGAGAGTCCAAAACTAAGTGCACTAGAGAATGGAAAATGTATAGAAGATAAAGGACCCACCATAAAAAGGAGATTAGTCGAAGAGCCAGAAACGAATGTGCATGGATAAGGAGGGACAGCGGCAATACGAGAATGACATAGCATCGAAAGCCAAATCTGACCCAAAGCTGTTGTACAGCCTCATCAGGAGGAAAACAACAGTCAATGACCAGGTAATCAGGCTGAGGAAGAAATGAGGGGAGATCACAAGAAACGACAAAGAATGTGAAGAGTTCAACATGAAATTTAAAGGAGAATTTTCAGTGGAAACAGAAAGGACACCAGCAAACTGGGATGGAAGGGTACACCAACAAGTGCTGGACACATTACACACACAACCGAGGAGGTGAAGAGGCTGCTTAGTGAGCTAGATACCTCAAAGGCGATGGGACCGGACATCTCTGTGGGTCCTGAGAGAGGGAGCAGAGACACTGTTTGTATCGAAGCAGGGCAACTACCTGAGGTGTGGAAGACAGCAAATGTAGTCCCCATCTTTAGGAAAGGATTGAGGCAGGTGGCATTAAATAACAAACCAGTGTCAATGACATGTATAATATACAAAGTCATGGAGATGCTTATCAGGGAAAAGACTTGTGGAGCACCTAGAAAAGAATGAGTTTATACACGATAACCAGCACGGTTTCAAGTAAGGGAAATCCTGTGTCACAAACCTACTGGACAAGGTGACAGCTGTTAGGCAGGAGAGACAGGGGTGGGTAGACTGCATTTT
>WNWK01001247.1:0-187500 GCA_009830355.1 Cherax destructor | reverse complement strand
GCCTGGACAGATCTGTCATTTCAGCAGAGCCTTCAATGCCAGAAGAATGTGGGTGACCTCCCTGTTACATACAAGGCCAATGTTGTTAAGGTACAACACTTGACTCCATTTCATGGACATCAAGACGGGCAGCAAGCAGCAACTACACTCTGACTACACCCTTCTTAAAAACATCACTTCATCTAAGATGATTTATTTCTAGGATGACTCGAGTCTGGAACATGTTCGTACAGCATAATGACATCGATGGAATGAAGTCAGTTTACCAAATGAAATCACTGGCTCCACAGATGGCTCAAACTTCATCCTATTCCTTATTTGTATGTCTCATAACAATAAAAGGATTCCAAGTCAGCTGAGGTTGGTAACAACTCTTGGCTTGTAAATAAAGGTAAGGACATTTAACCAAACCCTGTAAAACACTTGTGTAAGAGAGAGAGGAGAAGAGAGAGATATCTACAGTGCACTCAAGTTTTCGTAGGTAACATGTGAGCATCTAAGTCTAGAACCCATGAACACAGGTTAGGCTACTCCAGCAGGGTCCAGTAAGGACTCTAGGCAACTTAGGACTCCGGGTAGGTTACGGCGCTGATAATGGCGTAGAGGACGAGTTACCGCTTGTCATGACTCACGCCACGGACATAAAAGGCCAGTTTAAGGGGGCCGGATACGCTCTTATTTTCTGACCGGACGTTGGTCATATGGGACGCGGGATGGCTATAAAATCGGCGAGTTATGGCGATAAATGGCGACTTTTATCTTCTCTTCCTCGATAAATCTCTGGCATGTATGGTGGGTCCCACCTGATGAGTTGTAGTATATGGCGGTGCTGCCAAGCACAGGATACGCACAAACCATAATAAATCGTCTAGAATTTGCCTTGTTTGATCAATTATATGGAAGCTCGTGGGCAAAGTGAGACGTTTTGCAGGGTTTTTTTTCTGGTTACCTGGAGTTTACATGGAGACTCTTCCGGAGGCCACCGCCCTCGTAGCCCGATCCCAGACTAGGCAATTTTTTTTCTGACCTGATCGATCAAGCTGTTAGTGCCCGCCGCCCGCAATCCAACGCATGCATCACAGCTCGGCTGATCAGGAACTGTTTTTTTTTTTAATCTCTCGAGTTCTCTCTTGAAAACATCCAGGGGTCTGCTGGTAATCCCACTTATGCATGAACAGGAAAGAGTGTTTAGGAGTCTTGGTCCCATAACACTTATTAACTTCTGTCAGTGTACTCATCGCTCCCCTTTTCACTAGCCATTTTTTTAAATACAAAGCCACATTCTCATTAAAGCAGTTATGAAAGTTGTGGTGATTTTACACCAACGTATTCTAGATACCGTCGTTTTAATTTGTGCCCAATTTTCGTGTTCTCCTGGTTAGCATTCTTATAATGGCGGTGACGCAGAGGTGACTTGCTTACCGTAGCCCAGTAGAACCTCCGATTCCAGACCAGCATAATTCCACCACTTCTCACAAGCCACCACTTCTCACAAGCCACCACTTCTCACAAGCCACCACTGAACTGAGTCAGAGAACATACAACCCTTTAGAGGCAGTTTATGCAATTTAATATATTTTTGTTTTCAACATAATGTCTAGAGTTCATACTTAGTGTCTTAGAGCGTGAACCTAAATACCTCAGCTGTGTCACACGAGTGAAGATCACCATTAAAACTTGTTATATATGACAGAAATGAAGATCAAAGGTGTGTTGAGCTCTCATAATGTGACCACGAGTTTGATGAGACCTCGTGTAAATACGACCACCTTCTGGGACCTCACACATTGTAAAATGCAACCACCAACTTTTCTTTTTTCAATATTGTCATTAAATTTCACCCAAGTTTTGGATCGAAGGAATAAAAATAATAATAGTAATAAAAAAACAAATAATAAAAAATAAAGAAAAATAATAAAAATAAATAAAATTAAAATTAAAATAATAATAATAATAATAATAATAATAATACTGCAAGATACTGATCGACCAGATTGAAACTGTGTATGGATCCTGCTTCCACTACATCACTCTCCAAACTATTCCACTTCCTGACAACTCTGTGACTGAAGAAATACTTCCTAACATCCCTGTGACTCATCTGAGTCTTCAACTTCCAACTGTGACCCCTTGTTGTTGTGTCCCATCTCTGGAACATTGTCCCTATCCAGCAGCATATAACAGGCGTATCTCCATACACAGCTTCAAGAAGAGGTATGATAAAGCTTATGGAGCAGGGAGAAAGGACATAGTAGCGACCAGTAAAGAGGCGGGAGCCAGATGTGAATCGACCCCTGCAACCACAAATAGGTGAATACACACACTGTATCAAGTATATTATTTTTTCTGAAACAGATTCAGTAACAAAATAAATTTCTTTTATGAATAAATAATCACAAAAAGTTCACAAATGGAAAGAAAAATGAAAGATGTTTCGATTCCTCCTGGATCCATTATCAAGTCGCAAGTATGAACGTGATAAAAGCCATACAAAGTAAAAGCAGTAGAGGGGACGGTCAAGGTTAGTTCATGTCACGTGTATTCTGACGGTTAGACCTGGGAGAGGCATTAGACCTGGGAGAGGCATTATACCTGGGAGAGGCATTAGACCTGGGAGAGGCATTAGACCTGGGAGAGGCAAGCTTCTACAGAAATACTGCCGGGGCCAAGACTCGCGTAACAACCAATACAACACTGCGTATGTGATGATCAGTGGAGCAAAAAATAAGTTTGGCCGAGGACCAGCTTAGAAGAACGTTGTGTGTGTCGGCAAGGAAAACACTTCCGTATTCTTCAAGTTTGTTTGGTTTGTCGAAAAGGGAGCGTCCAGGTTCTCCAGTGTATTAGAAACGGCAAGAGGAGCACGAAATAGATTAAATAAAAGAAATATTAGTGGCAAGGGAAATATGCAAAAGATTATTTTAAATTGCATTATTTTAATGAAATGTAAATTTAATATCCAGATCGTGACGAGTGTTGTTTATGAGTCCGTAAATTAGAAACCTTGGGAGGGCTGAGATGTGTTTATTGGGAAAATGAAATTCAGGGAGAAGACACGTTAAATGAAAAGTCACATACAATTACTATAACAGTCTCCAGCACATTTCTAAAGAGGCGCATGTTAGCAGCTGTCTACCTTCCACTACCCCCCCCCTCCCTCTCTACTTATGCAGAATAGCTGAGAGCTGCTCACACCTGCCTACAAATTATCCAAATGGCTAGTAGATATATTCAGCCCAACTGTAGGCAAAATCTAACTTTAATGTTAAGAACCTTATAGGTCCTAGTGTGCACAAATGTTAAGACCATTATATATATATATATATATATATATATATATATATATATATATATATATATATATATATATATATATATATATATATATATATATATATATATATATATAATATATATAGTATATATATATATATTTAATAAGAAACAGAAATGACCGTAAATCCTTACATGAAGACTTGGAGTATACGAGAGGACGTGGTAAAGGCAGAAAGCAGACGACTTAAAATTCTACGATGAAGCAAACTACTGTGTACTTCTGTTAAGTAAAGTGACTGATGGGTAATGAAACTGAACGTAGTTATGAGCCACGTAATACCAATGACAGAACGCGAAAACTGGCTACAAGAATAAAGTTTGTGAGAACCTTTAGAAAGCGAAGGACACAGTGATTCAGCAGTAATTACAGACGAGAGTCACCAAACGACCTCTACGCAGTAATAAGAAATTCGCAAGATACACGTTCATCCAGAACTGGAATGCGCAGCGGAAGTGTATTGGTCGCGTTTCTTTTTATAGATTATTGTGCTATGTTGCAAAAACTGCTTCAAAAACAACTGCAAAACGACACCCTCTAGACAATAAACATACCATATGAAGACTGACAGCTAAATATTTCCTCGTTCTCTGACAGGGCAAGAAGTGGCTTGGTTACCACACTGAACTTCAAGAGAATAGAAGAAAATCAGCAAAGATAAAATTCTTTATATCCTCGAAAAAGAGAGAGCAAGAGACCAAAAACGTAAAATGAGAAAAAAACATGTCGAAAAAATCTTTCCCGTCTCCAGTTTCCCCCAACACAGTTAAACCTTGCCTACTCCCCCTCCCACACTAACAATCCCCTCCCCTTCCAACATAAACCTTGCCTTCTCCCCCTCCCACACTAACAATCCCCTCCCTTTCCAACATAAACCTTGCCTTCTCCCCCTCCTACACTAACAATCCCCTCCCTTTCCAACATAAACCTTGCCTTCTCCCCTCTACATAAACACATAAAGCAACTCACCCTCCCTTTCAACATAAAGTCATAACACCTTCATATATACTTCCCTCAACTTATTGCTACAGACACGGCATTTAGAGAGAAGACGTTTCGCCCCAACGAAACGTTTCTAAATAAAAGTCATGAACAGCATATCGTATATTATTCACAAACTTGTCTGTACAATTACCGCTGATGTATATATACTCTTGCCACTTACCACCCTCACACTTACCACCCTCACACTTACCACCCTCACACTTACCACCCTCACACTTACCACCCTCACACTTACCACCCTCACACTTACCACCCTCACACTTACCACCCTCACACTTACCACCCTGACACTTACCACCCTCACACTACACCCTACACTTACCACCCTCCACTTTACCACCCTCACACTTACCACCCTCACACTTACCACCCCTCACACTACCACCCCTCACACTTACCACCCTCATCCTACCACCCTCACACTTACCACCCTCACACTTACCACCCTTCACTTACACCCACACTTACCACCTCACACTTACCACCTACACTTACCACCCTACACTACCACCCTCCACTTACCACCCTCACACTTACCACCCTCACACTTACCACCCTCACACTTACCACCCTCACACTTACCACCCTCACACTTACCACCCTCACACTTACCACCCTCACACTTACCACCCTCACACTTACCACCCTCACACTTACCACCCTCACACTTACCACCCTCACACTTACCACCCTCACACTTACCACCCTCACACCACGCTAACTGTTCACCCACACTTCCACTGATGGAGGAGTTTCACCACCCTCCACTGTACACCTGGAGTTTCACCACCCTCCACTGGACACTGCGATTCACCACCTCCACTGGTGAAGCTGAGAGCTTCACCACTGTTCCACTAGTATGGAGAGTTTCACCACTTTCCACTGGTGAAGTGGGGGAGTTTCACCACCTCTTCCACTGGAGAAGTGGGGGAGTTTCACCACCTCTTCCACTGGTGAAGTGGAGGAGTTTCACCACCTCTTCCACTGGTGAAGTGGAGGAGTTTCACCACCTCTTCCACTGGAGAAGTGGGGGAGTTTCACCACCTCTTCCACTGGAGAAGTGGGGGAGTTTCACCACCTCTTCCACTGGTGAAGTGGAGGAGTTTCACCACCTCTTCCACTGGTGAAGTGGAGGAGTTTCACCACCTCTTCCACTGGTGAAGTGGGGGAGTTTCACCAACTGCTTCCACTGGGAAGTGGAGGAGTTTCACCACCTGTTCCACTGTAAGTGGGGAGTTTCACCACTTCTCCACTGTGAAGTGGGGAGTTTCACCACTGTTCCACTGGTGAAGTGGAGGAGTTTCACCAACTGTTCCACTGGTGAAGTGGAGGAGTTTCACCAACTGTTCCACTAGTGAAGTGGGGGAGTTTCACCAACTGTTCCACTGGTGAAGTGGGGGAGTTTCACCAACTGTTCCACTGGAGAAGTGGAGGAGTTTCACCAACTGTTCCACTGGTGAAGTGGAGGAGTTTCACCAACTGTTCCACTGGTGAAGTGGGGGAGTTTCACCAACTGTTCCACTGGTGAAGTGGGGGAGTTTCACCAACTGTTCCACTGGTTTAATGGGGAGTTTCACCAACTGTTCCACTGGTGAAGTGGGGAGTTTCACCAACTGTTCCACTGGTGAAGTGGGGGAGTTTCACCAACTGTTCCACTGGTTAAGTGGGGGAGTTTCACCAACTGTTCCACTGGTGAAGTGGGGGAGTTTCACCAACTGTTCCACTAGTGAAGTGGGGGAGTTTCACCAACTGTTCCACTGGTGAAGTGGGGGAGTTTCACCAACTGTTCCACTGGTGAAGTGGGGGAGTTTCACCAACTGTTCCACTAGTGAAGTGGGGGAGTTTCACCAACTGTTCCACTGTGAAGTGGGGAGTTTCACCAACTGTTCCACTGGTGAAGTGGGAGTTTCACTCAACTGTTCCACTGTAAGTGGGGAGTTTCACCAACTGTTCCACTAGTGAAGTGGGGAGTTTCACCAACTGTTCCACATGTGAAGTGGGGAGTTTCACCAACTGTTCCACTGGTGAAGTGGGGAGTTTCACTTTCACTGATGAGTTTCACCAACTGTTCCACTGGTGAAGTGGGGGAGTTTCACCAACTGTTCCACTGGTGAAGTGGGGGAGTTTCACCAACTGTTCCACTGGTGAAGTGGGGGAGTTTCACCAACTGTTCCACTGGTGAAGTGGGGGAGTTTCACCAACTGTTCCACTGGTGAAGTGGGGGAGTTTCACCAACTGTTCCACTGGTGAAGTGGGGGAGTTTCACCAACTGTTCCACTGGTGAAGTGGGGGAGTTTCACCAACTGTTCCACTGGTGAAGTGGGGGAGTTTCACCAACTGTTCCACTGGTAAGTGGGGAGTTTCACCAACTGTTCCACTGTGAAGTGGGGGAGTTTCACCAACTGTTCCACTAGTGAAGTGGGGGAGTTTCACCAACTGTTCCACTGGTGAAGTGGGGGAGTTTCACCAACTGTTCCACTGGTGAAGTGGGGGAGTTTCACCAACTGTTCCACTGGTGAAGTGGGGGAGTTTCACCAACTGTTCCACTGGTGAAGTGGGGGAGTTTCACCAACTGTTCCACTGGTGAAGTGGGGGAGTTTCACCAACTGTTCACTGGTGAAGTGGGGGAGTCTCACCAACAGTTCCACTGGTGAAGTGGGGAGTTTCACCAATGTTCCACTGGTGAAGTGGGAGTGTCACCAGCTGTTCCACTGGAAGTGGGGGAGTTGTCACCAACTGTTCCATGGTGAAGTGGGGATTCACCACTGTTCCACAGTGAGTGGTGTTTCCATGTTCCACGAGTGGAGGTGCAGTTTCACAGTCAGGTGCAGTGGTGTGTCAATATGTGGTCAATGGTGGAGGTGAGAGGTGAGTGCAGTGGTGATAGTGGTGCAGTGGTGGAGGTGCAGTGGTGGTGCAGTGGTGGTGGTGCAGTGGTGGCGGTGCAGTGGTGGCGGTGCAGTGGTGGTGGTGCAGTGGTGGGTCGGTGCAGTGCGTGGTGGTGTGCAGTGGTGGGGTGCAGTAGTGGGGTGCAGTGTGGCGTGAGTGCAGTGGTGGTGCAGTGGTGGTGGTGCAGTGGTGGCGGTGCAGTGGTGGCGGTGCAGTGGTGGTGGTGCAGTGGTGGTGGCGGTGCAGTGGTGGAGGTGCAGTGGTGGTGCAGTGGTGGAGGTGCAGTGGTGGCGCAGTGGTGGCGGTGCAGTGGTGGTGGTGCAGTGGTGGTGGTGCAGTTGTGGTGGTGCAGTGGTGGTGGTGCAGTGGTGGAGGTGCAGTGGTGGTGGTGCAGTGGTGGTGGTGGTGCAGTGGTGGTGATAGTGGTGTGGTGCGTGGGTGGTGATAGTTGTGCAGTGGTGGTGGTGCAGTGGTGATGGTGCAGTGGTGGTGGTAGTGCAGTGGTGATAGTGGTACAGTGGTGGTGGTGGTGGTGCAGTGGTGATAGTGGTGCAGTGGTGATAGTGGTGATAGTTGTGGTGGTGGTGGTGCAGTGGTGATAGTTGTGGTGGTGGTGGTGCAGTGGTGATAGTTGTGGTGGTGGTGGTGCAGTGGTGGTGGTGGTGAAGTGGTAGTGGTGCAATGGTGGTGGTGCAGTGGTGGTGAGTGGTGATAGTTGTGGTGGTGGTGGTCAGTGGGTGGTGGTGGTGAAGTGGTAGTGGTGCAATGGTGGTGGTGCAGTGGTGGTGGTGCAGTGGTAGTGGTGGTGGTGCAGTGGTAGTGGTGGTGGTGCAGTGGTGGTGGTGGTGCAGTGGTGGTGCGTGGTGGTGGTGCAGTGGTGGTGGTGGCAGTGGTGGTGGTGCAGTGGTGGTGGTGCAGTGGTGGTGGTGGTGCAGTGGTGGGTGCAGTGGTGGTGGTGCAGTGGTTGTGGTGCAGTGGTGGTGGTGCAGTGGTTATGGTGCAGTGGTGATAGTTGTGGTGCAGTGGTGGTGCAATGATAGTGGTGCATTGGTGGTGGTGCATAGGCGTTGGTGCAGTGGTGTGGGTGGTGCAGTGGTGGTGGTGCAGTGATGGTGGTGGTGCAGTAGTGGTGGTGGTGTAGTGGTGGTGGTGCTGTGGTGGTGGTGGAGGAGTGGTTGTGGTGGTTCAGTGGTGTAGTGGTGGTGGTGCAGTGGTGATAGTGATACAGTAGTGGTGGTGGTACAGTGGTGATGGTGGTACAGTAGTGGTGGTGGTACAGTAGTGGTGGTGGTGCAGTGGTGGTGGTGCAGTGGTGATGGTGGTACAGTAGTGGTGGTGGTGGTTCTGCAGTGGTGGTGGTAGTGGTGGTGGTGCAGTGGTGGTGGTACAGTAGTGGTGGTGGTGGTGCAGTAGTGGTGGTGGTGGTGCAGTAGTGGTTGTGGTGGTACAGTAGCGGTGGTGGTGGTGGCACAGTAGTGGTGGTGGCACAGTAGTGGTGGTGGCACGGTAGTGGTGGTGGAGGTGCAGTAGTTTTGATGGTGCAGTGGTCTACCTGGAGGTCATTCCGGGGGTCAACGCCCCCGCGGCCCAGTTCTTGACCAGGCCTCCTTGTGGACTAGGTCCTGATCAACCAGGCTGTTACTGCTGGCCACACGCAATCCAACGTACGAACCACAGTCTGGTGATCAGGCAATGATTTTAGGTGTCTGTCCAGTTACCTGTTGAAGGTAGCCAGGGTTCTATTGAAAATCTCCTTTATGCATGGTGGGAGGATGTTGAACAGTCTTGGGCCCCGGACACTTATTGTGTTTTAGCCTAGAGAGAATTAATTGACTTAAGTATGGAATTGAATAAGTTTGCTGGTATACATGTACAGTATGTATACCTTACGTAGTATAGATGTAGTGTGTATAATTGATGTATGTGTATAACTTACGTAGTAGTCATATATAGTGTGCACACATGACGTAGTATACATGAACAGTGAGTATGCCAGACGTAGTATGTATTTGTATAACTGACGAAGTATACATGTATACTGTGTATAACTGACATAGTATACATTAAAAGAGTATATCCCTGACGAAGTATGTTCGAAAAGTGTGCAGTGGAGGCCTGGTCACAGACCGGGCCGCGGGGGCGTTGACCTCCGGAACTCTCTCCAGGTATACTCCAGGTATACCTAACATAGTATGCATGCGTAGTGTGACAGTATTCATTAATGTATAGCATGTCTGACTTAAGTGTACATAAATGCAATAATATACATGAATATATACTTTTTACCTAACAGTTTACATGAATGTATACTTTTTACCTAACAGTATACATGAATGCATACTGTTAGGTAAATGTATACTTTTCACCTAACAGCCGTTATTTACTTAACAATTCCGCTGTCAATATATGTTATTGCCATAAAAAAAAAAAAAATTTGTTTGATAATTATATTGACTGAATTGACTAGATACATCATCATTATCTGTGTCAACACAAACATTGCAATTTAATATAAATAATTAGCAATGGCCATTAGCAGTGCGTATATATATATTTTGTTCACACGGCCATCAATTATGCAAATTGTGTGCAATGACAAGGCCAGCACGATATACTTGTGTGTTAACGTATGTTGATGAATTGCCGTTCACCCTCGGTGCACTGACGGGGGAAGGGAAAAATATGTGCGTAATATACCAGTGATTCAATTGTGAAATTAAAACTCTTTCTGTAATGCAAATGTTTATCATCGGGTGGTCTCAAAACGTTTCGCTTATCATGATGTCGGTGGTTCCAATACGTTTCCCTGCTCATGATGCTTCTGGCCCCAACATGTAAAACGTTTTTCACTGCTGGTGGCCCAAACACGTTTTTCCCCTCAATGTAATTCTGGTTGTCCCAATACGTCTCCCTCCTAGTAATACTGGTGGCACCAACACGTTTTCTTTCATTGCAATTCTGGGGGTCCCAACACGTTTCCCTCGTAGTAATAGTGGTGGCATCAACACGTTTCCCTTCTTATAGCTCCTGCTGCCCCAACATCCTATGGGCTTTTAAAAATTGTAGGAGGCATGATTTTTGTAAGAAATATTGTATTACCCTAAAAGTATACGTAGAAATTGCTGAAATAATTTTTTTCCTTTCGTCCTCTTAACGATTTTTGTTCATAACTTTGAGAACATCTCTAGAGATGAGCTTCCAGTTTTCTACGCTGCTGTACAGTTGTTTGAGGGTCTGATCGTCGTTGGGTTGTGCGAGTGTTCCTCTGCTAATCTCATACACCAAAATAATATAGTATCTGTTTTAGTGCATCACCTTGAGAACCCTTATGTTTGACGATGCTACCATCTTCGAGAGCAGGTCTAATTTACTAAGAAGAAGGTTCGGGCATTTATGGCACTGGGAGGGAATTTTTTTTTCCAAATCCAGTTTCAACAGTGCGATAACCGAAGAATGCATCATTTGATCGACTTCAGACTTTCAGTGATGGTGTATTTTTCACGAAGGAATACTCTCTCTATTTTTTTTTTTGGGGGGGCAATGAACAAGTCCTAATTCTGTTGTGATGCTTCAAACACTGAACACCTCTGTATCACAATTAGAGGAAGGTTTAGTTTGGTTTTTGAATGTATAGATTCCAATTATTTTTTTATTTAACAAATTGGGATACTGGCTTTGTGTGATTACTTTAGAAATCTTTACGTGAGCTGTAAAGTGGATCAAACCCACGAACTTAATTTAGACTGATTATGATAGCTGCTGTAAGTAATCAAAAGTAGGTCACTGCTACCACAGAATAATTCTTTGACATTATTATTATTATTACTAATATTATTACTGTTATTATATTTCCAAAACGCCCTCCCGCAAGAGTTACAAAACACCAAAGGGCAACAATAAGGCGGTGAACACCTGCATCTAGGCTGAGCGACTGATTACCCCGTCTTCTACCATCTCCGGTTTCAACACCTTCAATTAACCTCTGTAATGAATTGATGAAGCCACTGGCTGCGAAACGTCTTCAGAATCAGGATTCCCAGGTGCTGTTGCACAGGTGTCTTAATAATCAATTAGTCGGTATTGCATACCATTACTGCTTTCACAGACGGTCTCGTAATGAACACTAAACGCGACATAAAGACTTTGGGGACGAGTGAAAGGCACCAAGACACAGACGAAGTGCTTGATGATGGACGGCATCAAGATTGGAAAGAATAGCTTTTGAAGCGAGGGGAAATACACCTGATCCCCATAAACAAGTTTAGATACAACCAAGACCGTGTGAAGACAGAACGACCATCCTATCGACCCTCCCAGTAGTGTCGGACAAAATATTTAGTAAATTCAGTCTTCTAAGACACGACGCTTTTAATGGCTGTCACGAGTAATCTTCCCTTACTAACCCTCACGAGTTACTAACCCTCAAGGGTGGTTAGGAAAAGACATCAGTATGGGCCATTCAACAAAAGTGTTGTTAAGAATATTCGACCATCCGTCCTTTAATGGTGGCATGTATAGTACTGACCTACTCACTTAACTGAGGGTGTACTGTAGGTAGGTCGTGCGTTTCGTGATAAATGGAAGACAGAGTCACTAACAGTCCTTGTACTAAATAACCAACAAAGATTTAGAAGATTAGCAGACGGAGTCGGAGGATTAAGCCTCAACAAGAGCTATGCCCTTGACGGAAGTTAAGGGCCTTATTAACTTGGGTAAGACGTTCTTTATGGGGGACAGAACTCTAAGAACAGCCACCTTCACATGGTGAGTTCGAGATATTTTAGGTGACTGTTAATAATCAGTCATGTAATATAGCTGAGAGCTACTCAGTATATATATATTGGCTTTGTACAATATATGCATTACCTGAGATCAAATCTGATTGAACCCCATTACAGAAGCGCTGATTCCTAAAACCTCGTATTGCTTCCTTCTGAGTATTAGATATATTACTGTCGCTGCATGATCTAAGGTATCCCCGTACTGGGTAACACCAGCTCACTGTATCTCAATACAATAAGAATGGTGGAGCGCGCACAGTAAGTTCCTAATGCAGTTAAATACTGGCATTGAAAATGTGAAGCAAATCAGAAAAAGTCACTCACAGGTCTAATATCCTAACAACTAATATCTTAATTTCTTCAATAAAAATGTCAAATTAGGACTAACTTTGAAGCCAAACTTCAGAAATTTGATCTTATCTCAGCGATACTAATGTTATAAAATAAACTGGTATATTAAGTTTGAAGCCGCTCAGAAGTAGCATTATTAAGTTATTAGAGTTGAAAGGTTGCAACCAATATCATGAGACACTCAGAACCTATCGCATAAAAAACAGTGTTTCAGTTTTCCTTATTTCTGTTATATATAAAAAAGGCAAGTTAGAACCTACACAGGCCAAAATAAATCCTATTTTTTAAGTGACCATCATTTAAGGTTTAAGCGATTAAATTTGATTTAGTCTTTTGGTGCAATTTTTTGTTTACAATCTTCTTGAAGTCACACCGATGTCAGGAGTACATAGTGTAGATTTAACCTACGATAACCTAGAGTAACTTATTTCGGAACAGAAGAGACATTGTCCAGATATTTCAAATAAACTGAGTCGTTTAATAAAACTGCCACATTAAAACTTACACAACATCAACTCACAAGGAAGCTCCCTCATTCTACATTAACTGATCTGAATCCAATAATTCAAATTTATTTGTAACAATGAAGTGAATCATCAAAAATATTTTGAAGTCGATCAAGCGAGTCAGTCTTTACTTACTGACTAGAAATCGACATTACTATTTATTAAAATTGGCAAACTGGGGTTTATGTAGTAGTATAGTAACATGAACCTTAACGTCTAGCAAACACATCAGGGATGACAATGTGAAGCTGATCAGAAGAAGCATTTTCCAGTTATTGTTGGAATTCCAGGCTCCAAGTATTCTTATCCGAGTATAATGAAAAAATCTTCCCGCATACAATCTAAACTTAATGAGTACTGACCTGTCCGTAAGACGCTTCAGTTATTAAATATTTAAGCCATTCTGAAAGGGTAAGATTAAATATATTTATCGTTATTGAAAGGGAATATAAATTTTACTCTATATGACAAAAAATTGACATACAATATGCACCTACACGCTTGAATTTCAATCTCCGTCGTCGACGAAGTAGGAGGCATCTTTTTCATGAAGGTTTGAGATCAAGTAGCAGAGGCTTTTCACCTGGACAAACTAGAAGTTGCATAAATCTTCCTCTAGTTACCGTATAGTAGCTAGGAAAATTTAAAGCTAATTGAATAAGGCCTTCTGGTGTTATGAACGAAATAAAAAGGGAACATTGGCGGAAGGAAAAAGACGAAAAAAAAGGAGAAAAATAAAAACGCAGGCGGGGACTCTAAGGTGTCTTTTCTGGGATGCCTAATGAAGTTAATGAAACTGGAAAGAGTGGGAATAAACACAGGCGTAAAAGCCACAACGAGAACAGCGAGAGAGACCTTCATGTTAGCTGGGAAACAAAACAGATCTTGCTGTGAGACCGGGTCGTGGTGACGCTGATCTCAGGAGACCAGTACATGTACAACCACAGGTAAAATCTGCTACAGCGATCTGCAACCCGGATACTACATGCAAACCGTGTTGCTTGACGTAGCGAGAACCACTAATGTAGCGCAGAGTTACTCGATGTAGGAACAGTCACTAGATGTTGCAACAGTCACTCGAGGTAACAACAGCCACTAGATGTTGCAACAGCCACTCGAGGTAGGAACAGTCACTAGATGTTGCAACAGTCACTCGAGCTAGTAACAGTCACTAGATGTTGCAACAGTCACTCGAGGTAGGAACAGTCACTAGATGTTGCAACAGTCACTCGAGGTAGGAACAGTCACTAGATATTGCAACAGTCACTCGAGGTAACAACAGTCACTAGATGTTGCAACAGTCACTCGAGGTAGGAACAGTCACTAGATGTTGCAACAGTCACTCGAGGTAGGAACAGTCAATAGATGTTGCAACAGTCACTCGAGGTAGGAACAGTCAATAGATGTTGCAACAGTCACTCGAGGTAACAACAGTCACTAAATGTTGCAACAGTCACTCGAGGTAACAACAGTCACTAGATGTTGCAACAGTCACTCGAGGTAACAACAGTCACAGATGTTGCAACAGTCACTGAGTAACAACAGTCACTAGATGTTGCAACAGTCACTGAGGTAACAGTCACTAGATGTTGCAACAGTCACTGAGGTAACAGTCACTAGATGTTGCAACAGTCACTGAGGTAACAACAGTCACTAGATGTTGCAACAGTCACTGAGGTAACAACAGTCACTAGATGTTGCAACAGTCACTCGAGGTAACAACAGTCACTAGATGTTGCAACAGTCACTCGAGGTAACAACAGTCACTAGATGTTGCAACAGTCACTCGAGGTAACAACAGTCACTAGATGTTGCAACAGTCACTCGAGGTAACAACAGTCACTAGATGTTGCAACAGTCACTCGAGGTAACAACAGTCCCTAGATGTAGACACAAAGCTTGATGTAGCCACAAAGCAGCTTGACGTAGACACAAAGTAGCTTATGTAGACACAAAATCGACAGTTGAAACGGAAAGGTCTCGATATTTAGCGACAAAGTCACTGGACTGGCATCAGGAGAATTGCAAATAGCAACGATGTGTGGCACATGTTCCTCATTACACTTGTTAATAACAACTGACAAGTGAGGATTAATGTATCTGACATTTGCGTAGGTTTATAATATTTATACATTGCAATATGGGAATTCTAAAAGTGATACAACGCAAAAGATTTGTGTTTTCATGATGGCATAACTAATGATCTCTTCATTAAGTCAGCTGAGCAGTGATGACAGCTAACTGATGACATGATGACAGCTGACTGATGACATGATGACAGCTGACTGATGACATGATGACAGCTAACTGATGACATGATGACAGCTAACATGATGATGACAGCTGACCGTTGACATGAAGACAGCTGATTGATGACATGATAATGACAGCAGACTTATGACATGCTGATTCAGCTGACTGTTGATATGATGATGACAGCTGACTGCTGACATTATCACCAGTCCAGAGTATAAAGCTCAGTTTCAAACAGTTTTAGTTCCAGTAATTACAATCACATTAAATGGTAATAGTTTGGTAGAAAAATGTTCATTCAGATCCATATTCCAGTCGCCTCTTCAATTAGAAAGACTAAATGTGTTTATTTCGCAAAATGATGTGAAATTGTCATTAAAACAACTAATTTCAACTTGGGAAACTACTCTAGTTAACATGGCTGATTTGTCGACCATATATGTTTATGTGCAAAAATCGCCAACAAACGATATAAGATGCAAAACAACCACAGGGGGAGTTGAGTAATAGCTCTAGGCCTTTAGTGTTGCAATCAACACATCAGGAGCTTGCAATGTTGCAGAAATGAGTAAGAGGTCCCAACAGATTCGCTCAAAAGGTACGTTCTTGCTTACAACATTGCAAACTCCTGATGTGTTGATTGCAACACGAAAGGCCTAGAGTTATCATTCAACTCCCCCTGTGGTTGTTTTGTATATGTTTATTATGTGTATATTTATTTATTTATTACACACATGATACTCTTAGCCTGCCTAAAAAACTTGATAAAGCCTTGACCTGTTTTAACCCGACTAAAAATTTTAAAACAATGTTAATGTATTTCCACTGTGAGGTCACATCTCTGCTACATAAAATTTCTGTTGCCTAATTACTCTTGCTAGTCTGTGATAATGCGAGAGATCACGGAGGCGCTTCGAATACTATTTTTTCAATGTGGTTAGTTTGCATATTAAGATATCACCTGTTTTGTTTCGTATGTATATAGGGGCTTAGATATCTAACATGCTTATGTGACTGCATTAGATGGGAATGGAGGTAAATGGTTTTTATGACTTGTGCTGTTGGAGTGTGAGATAAGTAACATTTATGAAAGGGTTCAGGAAAACCTATTAACCGGACTTGCGTCCTGGAGGCAGGAAGTAATGTGCCTGCACTCTGAAGGAGGGGTGGGGAGGTTGCATTTCTGAGAGCCATCTGAATTGTGATGTCATCCAGCTTCTGGCAAGGGTGAAATTGAATTAGTGATGGTGAAAGTGTTTCCTCTTTTTCGGGTCACTCTACCTCGGTGGGTGACAACCGGTGTTAAAAAAAATGTGTATATAAAACAAGACATCCATGTATACAACTTTTCATGAACACAGGTTTATGTAAACTGGGCCGCAAGGTAAGCAACCTATGTTTATGTCATGTTGACATACAATGTATTACACATTATTACACCATTACAATGTATTGCATTGTCATTTAAAAATTGAAAGTAGGTGAGCCACTTATCCTCTTATCACCTATCCCTTTATCTCCCATACCTATTTAATCCATACCTAATTAATCTCTTCATACCCTCTTTCTCCCTCCCTTACCAGAGCTATGGCCAAAGAACGTGACCTAGATTCGCTCTTGTAACCCCTCAGGACTTAATGGGTCACTTTACTGAACATGAGATTCCCTTACACCCAGGAACCAACTATCCTACATAGCTCCCTAGAGCCTACCGACCCCCTGAATACCTACTTCCTCGGGGAAAATATTTCACTCAGACTTCCCTCGTCTTTCCGCCAGCTCCAGTTTCAGCTCTCCTTTCCGCAGGTCATCCAGGACAACTGCCTCCGTTTTGATCCCCTCCCCTTCAAGAGCGGAGGAGCCTTTATACTGGGCTCTTCCCGCAATGAATTGGAGCTAATCTCCCTTCCTCGAATTAAACCTAATTGCTTCCATTTCTAAGGTGCTGTAATGACTCTTATGGGTTTAGCCTTTCCTGGTTAATACAGTAACAAAAATAACGATAATTTATTATTATTACCCAAGGCTTAGCGCCATCCTCCTTATCCTTCATTATCCATGAGCCTTCAACAATGAACTAGCTACGGCTAGTGTAGGCTAGCAACACCTACCAACAATGAACTAACTACGGCTAGTGTAGGCTAGCAACACCTCCTCAACAATGAACTAGCTAAGACTAGTGTAGGCTAGCAACACCTACTAAACAATGAACTAGCTACGGCTAGTGTAGGCTAGCAACACCTACTCAACAATGAACTAGCTACGGCTAGTGTAGGCTAGCAACACCTCCTCAACAAAGAACTAGCTACGGCTAGTGTAGGCTAGCAACACCTCCTCAACAAAGAACTAGCTACGACTAGTGTAGGCTAGCAACACCTACTCAACAATGAACTAGCTACGACTAGTGTAGGCTAGCAACACCTCCTCAACAATGAACTAGCTACGACTAGTGTAGGCTAGCAACACCTACTCAACAATGAACTAGCTACTAGTGTAGGCTAGCAACACCTACTCAACAATGAACTAGCTACGACTAGTGTAGGCTAGCAACACCTACTCAACAATGAACTAGCTACGACTAGTGTAGGCTAGCAACACCTACTCAACAATGAACTAGCTACGACTAGTGTAGGCTAGCAACACCTACTCAACAATGAACTAGCTAAGACTAGCGCAGGTTACGATCTTGATGCTACTGTTACTCCTATCTACTATACAATAACGATTGCCAGAAAGTGGAGGAAGTTTTCAAGAATAAACAACAATAAACTACTTGAATGTGACAGATCAGATTATGATGGCTCTTCAGGCCTGCCTACCGCTAGCAGCAACAGTTTTATTGGCAACATCAAAATGAAGGTAAACTTCAACAATGAACTCTAAACTAGTCAGGAGGGGAAAGAGAGACTTATCAAAAAAAGAGCAGAGAGAGAGGAAGAGAGAGAAGAAGAGAGAAGAGAGAGAGAGAGAGAGAGAAGAAGGAAGAAGAAGAGAGGAGAGGAGAGAGAAGAGCCGACCGACCGACCCAGGAAGCTAATACATTAAGCAAGGCTGCAGAAATGGAACACTAGAACTCCATTGAAACATTCCATAGTGTGTGCCTGTGTGTGTGTGTGCGCGCGCGCGCGCGTGTGTGTGTGTAATTACCTACATGTAATTAACAATCTGTATCTACCTAATTGAGATTCCCTTTTTTCAGTTTCTGTATTAGCCTGGACTTAGTGTTAGGCGACTCTACCTGAAGCTAACACGGTACGTGTACCTTCATTACGGTACACACCTGTAGCGTGTGTACCGCGGTGCAGCGTGTTACCCACCAAGCCAGACTACACAACTCTAGGGAGCTCAGACAGAGCTAGAGTGCTCAGGCCTAGTGTGTCTGGAGATAAAATATGTGTGGATAAAGACAGACCATTTTCTAATTTATCCATGTGTTTTATTGCAGGTGTGGGAACCACACAACCACTGCGTATTGAAAATCTGACATAATATAAGCTATAAACAACCATTTTTAATACGTCACCATCTATACATTTGTCTGCCCGTGTGGCATACAAGTTTCTCACAATTTCATTTATATGATTTTCCGGTGACAGATTCTTTTTTACTAATAACTCCTAGATACCTTTCTCTATTTGATACTTTCACTATTTTGTCGCACGGCCTATATCATTTATGTGGACTGATTTCACAGCCTCCCATTTCCATTACATGGTATTTATCTACATTAAATTCCATCATCCGTCTATCACTATGTGTTCAATATAAACAGATCCTCTTGTAAACATTTGCAGTCATTTTCATTGTTAATTTTACTTAAGATTTTTGTTTCATCTGAAGACATTCATATAATTATTTACTTTTTTCTGTGAAATCATTTATTTAAATTAGGAACATCACTGGAACAAGTACAGACCCTTGTGGTACCCCACTTGTGACATCTCATACAGGATTTTTTTCTCTCTTATAAATGTTCGGATTTTATTTTCAAACATAAACAAAATCTGCCAACCATTATAATAATTTACCTTTAATTCTTCCTATATTTTGCAGTTTCCAAATTATTCTTGCACGAGGAACTCTTTTAAAACTTTTCTTAAAGTCTAGGTAAATAAAATTTGCCCATCCACTTTTTTCTTGAACAATTTTCGTAATTCTATAATAATAACTTAACAAATTTGACATAGATGGATGTACAGACCGAAAACCAAATTATTTATCAGTTAGTATGCTACTGTTCTCTAAGTGTTGAATCCACTTTACTGTAAAAGCTTTTTCCAATAATTTTACAACAACACTTACCAACGAAACCAGTCTATAGCTTAAAGTCTTTATTGTTACATTTATTTTAAATATATGCATATTTGCCATATTCCATGTGTTGGTTAATTTACCTTCATGTAGCAAACTCCCCAAAATTTTCCAAACTGGATAACATAACTCATCTGCGCATTCTTTTAAGAGTCAAGGTTCTATCCCGTCTGGTCCTACTCCTTCCTTCCTATCAGCATCTAGTAACAGTTTATTTATTCCCGCTTTAGTTATTTCAATATCCTTTCGTTCAGCTGTCTCTGGGATTAAAATCTAAATGAAAAATATCTTTTGTGAGCACTTCATATTTTTTTTAATCCCTCACACATTTCCTCCTCTACCTCAGTGATGTTGACATCGTCATTTATTCTTTATATTTTGTCGTTAACATTGTTTACTTTTTTACAAACTTAATTCTTTTTTAACTTGCTCTAGTCTACTATTTCCTTTGGATTTTTTTTCCATTCTCTTTAAATTTATATAT
Organism: Cherax destructor; assembly: GCA_009830355.1. NCBI lineage: Eukaryota > Metazoa > Arthropoda > Malacostraca > Decapoda > Parastacidae > Cherax > Cherax destructor. Next base: position 167,586 of record WNWK01001247.1, on the reverse strand, counting down.
ACATTTCTAACCTCGCATCTCTGATAAGACTTTTGATTAACTGGCTTCCTATATTCATTACAACTCTTTCTTTCTTTCTTCGTGGGTCTCCAACACTTTCCATTAACCCATTCCTTATTTTTCCGTTTTATATTCTTCGGGATAATTTTTTCAATTCCATTTTCATATTACAGATCTTTTTTGTAAAGATTATTTATATTTGTCCTTTGTAGTACACTATTTCATTTACTTTCTTTAAAATACTGTCTTAAAGTATTGTAATTCCCACTCTTATAATCTACATAAAAGTAGGTAATTAAAAATAGATAATGGTAACTACACACACACACATTTTCATTTCAATCGTGAGGGTCAGAATTTGATTTAATACAGCGAAAAATCTCAAAAAAAAAAAAAAAAAAAAAAAAAAAAAACGAAAAGTTTTAAGTTGCTATGGACACAAGGCGCTTAATTTTTCAAATATTAATTTGTGATTCTCAAGAAAACTACCTTATAAAGTGTGTTAACACAATGGAAGGAGGGAGAGGCGAGAGAAGGAAGGGAGGAGGAAGAGAGGAGGCATGAGAAGGAAGAAAGGATGAGGAAGGAAGGAAGGATGAGCAGGGAGAAAGCATGAGGAGGAAGGGAGGAGACATGAGGAGGAAGGGAGGAGGCATCAGGTGGAAAGGAGGGATGTATTAAGGAGGGAAGATCAGAAGGAAGAGGAGGAGGCATTAATAGGGAGGAAAGATCAGGAGGAAGAGGAGGAGGCATCAGGTAGTGAGGGAATATCAGAAAGAGAAAGAGGAGGTATCAAGAGGGAGGGAAGATCAAGAAGAGGATGAGACATCAAGAGGAATTAGGTATCCCTGAAGGAGGGCATTAAAATGGCTGTCATTTTTTCTTCCTCAAATTTCGCTTTCTTATTTTGCTCATAAGTCGAAAATGCCTCATCCGATTGACTTCAAATTTCTAATGTTTGTGTATGGTAACTATGGCTAGGTTCTTGGAACTGGCATGTGCATGTGTCCTATGACCAAAGTTGTTGAACACATTCCCAGCATCATGGAATGGCTCCAATAACTTCTAAAGCCCTTACCAACGTAGCTTCAAACCTTCAAAAAAGGTGCCTCATATTTTAACGGAGGCAGAGAGTGAATTTTGTGTTTTGGTGCAGATAGTGGGAAATTTTGATTTTGTCAAGACTACGAAAAGTTCCCTGAGGTCTCTACACACATCTCACTAATAATAAAAATCATGACAAAAGTGAAAATGCCTAAGCTATGGTTAAATACTTAAAATTTGTTCCACAGTCACCGGCAAGTCAAGGCTGCGGAGTGGGAGCAAGAGTCACTTGTGAACAAGTGACTATGGGTGAGGTGTGAAAGCTCGATCCTTAAATCGACACAGATGCGTCTCAAAATGACTATTCCTGTTGGAGGAAGAGTGCCAAACTTAAATGTCCTGACGGAACAATTGACTTTACAATATAGAACCCCAGTTGTTTATTCTTATGCTTAATTTAACATGCTTTCTATACTTCTTATCCAGAGAAGTAGAAGAGAGCAGATGCAGCCATCAGAAGACTCTTGTTTAGATCCATGAATGTATATAATTTGTAATATTTTCTTACTGACAGTTAAGAGAAATTTCTTGTTAGGCAGTTAGATGTTTTTGTCACTGATTTAATGAAGGTATTACCAGTGTTGAGCTCACTGGGAGGAGCTTTAAGATGTGATATAATATAAATACAACTACCATGTAGGGATCACATACTCTTTGTTTATAGCGTTATAGTTCATGCAAGCTATAGAATATAATAGCATGGTTTCATAGATTCATTTAGGTTTTTGTTTATTTACATATCGATATTAAGCAAGATTAATAGTGATTGTCAGAATCATTACTCAACATTTTAAATATCAGTTAAACTGTTAAGCTCAAATATCCTATCACTGATTATAGGTACACCAAACTCCTTCCTCACAGTAAGAATCTTGGTGTTTTATTACAGCCAAGAATAATTCTGAGGACTTTGCTTTGCAGTAACTCCAATGGCCGGATTTTTTTTATGTAGCCAATATTAATATAGGTGCAGCATAATTAAGAATCTAATCTAGGCTATGTACATCATTCCCACTATTCTTACATTAGCACCATAGTTAAGGTTGTAGCCAGCAACAGTCATAGCATTTAGCCTATTATGGCATATCTATTTTAGTTGTGGTATGGTGGATTTAGTCAAGAGTAGGTTTACACAAATGGGGTTTACCCCACAAACGGTTGGGTTTAGTCCTGACTCTTTCTCTTCTACTGCAGTTCTTCCTCTCACCGGCTATTCTTAGTCTGTCCCCACTTCCCCCTCGCCCCTAGTGGGTCCTTACCTGTGAGTCTCTGAATGAATGAATGAGGTTTACACAACGACGACTAAGATTTAGCGTAGCTGGAGTGTTCATCCGAAAGAGAAATGGGTAGGGTATATATTGTGAATCATGCATATATGAGCCCTAATCAATTATTTATATACTATTTGAACTTCATTAAGAATGGTACTATGTCATCAGCATAGCTTATAGCTACAAGTTCATTTGAGATAGATAGGCCTTTTAGAAGAGCATTAATCAATACATTAGATATAAGATTGAGAACACCTTGTGATATTGTTGCTTACAATTTTTGTCTTACTTCTAAACCCTGGTAGAAAACAGAATACTCTCTTATATAGATAACCTATTACGCAGATTTTCAATCAATAAATGTGGTAAAAGCAATAGAAGAGTGTACAGTCAGGAAGGTGGTAATACAATTCTGTGTATAATACCATCGAGACGAGGTGAGAGTTGATGTCTTATTCTATAGTATAATCTATTTAGTATCATTCTTTCAAATGTTTTACCAAAACAAATAGTCAATAAGCTTAGTATTAATGTAAAAACAATTAAGGAGGATACCTTCAGTGTAACTAATATTATACAATACTAACAAAATCGGCATCAGGAGAGAAGGGAAGAGGCATTCGAGAGGCGGAGGAAGAAGAAAGGAAGCACTGGGAGGAAGGGATGAGAGTTATCAAGAGGAAGGAAATGTGTCAGGAGGAAGGAGACAGGAGACATCAGGAGAGAAAAGCAAAGCAAGTTCGAGAAACTCAATTGGGCTACATGAAGTTTATAAACAATAAGGCAGAGTCCAGCCCCAAGAACAAGATTCATCCTCAACTTCTAATGACGTGACTTATCCCAATCATCAGCCGAAATGAGTTGTACAATTAACATTCTTTTCGGAGCCACAAAATTTGCAGTACATCCTATATAATATTTTTGGAAATTTTATCATATTTATTGTGTACTTTCCCCAAGATTTTAGTTTCATAGTGGTAATATTTTGAAGAGTGCAGTAATGTGAATTTCTTGGTGATCTGCCTTGGCGATTTTGTAAAGTTGTCACTCTACTAGTAAAAAGCACTTCCCTTATTATTAAGTTTCCAGAGAGAGCCGCCACAGAGCAGTTCCTCCACCAGTGATCTACTTCTGGAACGTGTAGTGCCGGCCTGGAGAACACACCTGCACATAACAATTTAGGTTCAACAACGCCCCTGTCTATAGTTCATTCAAGAAGATATGCTGACTGTTACAGTATTGGAATTTGATTTTCATATTTTTTTTCTTCTGCCATCCGGGTAGGATTTTTTTCCTTTCTTCTTTTCTTGTTTTCTTTATTTTTGTTGTACACCCAGGCTAGAGCCCGAATATCCACGTTATAGCCAGCTCACCATTTCTACTTTACGTTACGTTAAACACTGTGACGGAGCAAGTGTAAGCCTTCCTTCAGTGGCAGGCTTACATTCGTTCCGTCAGTGTTGCAGCGGCATGACGTTGGGCCAGTCTCCCTAACTCTTCCCTTCTGCCAGTACAGCCTGCCCGCAGGCCTCTAGACTGATGTTACAGTCTAACGTCAGCGTCCTGGCACTTGCTCTCGGGGTGAATGGTGCCACCTAGGGACAACAGCTTCCCTCCCCAGGCTCAGGTTCTGGCACCCGACTACCAACTACTTGTGATACTCTCGTTAATAAATACCACTGATCTACCACGCATCACTCCATCCAATTAATAAGAAAGAGGGATTACAGGGAGGGGCAGCAAGAGGAAGCGAGTGGTTATCAACAAGGGGGTCATCAGAAGACATCAGGTAGGGAAGAGGAATAAAAAAAAAGGTACATCAGGAAGGGAAGGCCTCAGAAGGAAGAAATCACGATAGAAAAAGGGAGACATGACAATAGAGAAATGGAAATATCATGATGAAGGGAGGGAGAAGACATCACGATAAAGAAAGGGAGGCATCACGACTGGGGAGGGAACATTAGGAGGAAATAAACATGAGGAATGGAGGGAGGCATCAAGACAAAGGAAGGTGGCATCAGGATTAAGAGAAGAAGCATCAAGGTTAAGGAAGGTGTTAAGAGGGAAGGAAGGAACAGGCATTAAGATGAAGGGAGGATGCATCAGAAATAATCGAGGAGACATTAGAAGGGAGAGAGAGAGAGGCATCAGGATTAAAGGAGGAGGCATGAGGGTTAAGGAAAGGAGGCATCAGAAGGAAGGGGTGAGAGACACCAAGATTTATAAGGAAGACTAAATTCTTTTGCCAAACTGAATGAGAAAACGAAAATGAAAATTCTATATCTCGCCCCCAAAAATCTCAAAACTTTATTAAAAAAAAAAAAAAAAAAAAAAAATCGCGAGATATTTTGATAACCGTCGCTGAAGAGACAAGTTGAGCTAACAGGAGAAAGTTTTGATATTATTATTCCGTGGGGCCGCCACTCTGCTACCTCGCCTGGCTTCTACCACTGACATGGGAAATATAAGGACTGACGTTGTGAGCAGTTCCGTTATTTGCTGTTATTGGTGCGTGCGTGAGTGCGTGCATTCTCTCTCTCTCTCTCTCACACGCATACACACACACACACAGAGATGCAAGCCATCTATTTTTATTTTGCTATTGTCGGTTAATAATTCATAAATAAAAATTTAAATACCTTAACCTACCCTAACAAAGAAAAACAAATATTAAATTTGCTGTAACATTTCGCCCACAGTAATGGAGAAAGTACCATTGGGGGGGGGGGGGGGCGAAGCAATCACGGTAGAATTGAAGAACAGGTTGGTCCGGGAGTTCAAAATATATTACCTCTCCTTTGTTCCTTTGAGACACAGACAGAAACATTCAGTGACAAGTGTGGTGGAATTATCACAACAGCTGTGACAAGTGTTCTGAAAGCTTTCAACAAGTTTTTACGAGGGGTTGATGGAGCAGCTATATCGTAAATTTTCCTTTGTACTGGCAAATATTTGAGAATGAAATGGCAAATGTTAAATTTGAAGTGGCAGGACCTGTGTGGAAACATGATCGCTCTGAAGGAATTTGAAAGTATTCTGGAGGAACAGTTACAATATAAATATATAGATATATTAAAGTTACACGCCTAAAGAAAAACAATAAAACAAGCCAAGATGAAGCAACCAAGATATCAACTACAATATCTTAACTTGGGAAACTGGACGCTAATAATAAAGAAATATTGAAAGTGGGAGAGTCAATCGTTCGCCGCCTGGAAATCTAAGTTTGCTTTACTATTATGCAGTGTGCTGCATTTAAAATATTTTAAAAATATGTTATAAATAATTCTCCATAGTTCCGGGATTGTACTGAAACCGGACGCGTATTATTCCTGGCCAGCCAGGCAGGCAGGAGCAGGAGAGGTGTTTGTGGAGTCAATAGGAGAAGGGCGGTGACGGGGAGAAGTCATCATGGTTTGGGCATTGGTGTGAGTAGGTGGTTTGGTAATTTTTTTTTGTGTATACTATAGGTAATTCTGTTTGTGTTTAAGTGCTGTCATGTTTACCTGTATGGCCCTAGTATGCAGAGGCCTGTTTTAGTTTTGGGAGAGCACTGTATGGTGTTTTTACCTGCTTGTAGATAGATTACCAGGCAGAAGGGGGAGGGTAAAGTCATGAAGCCTCCCTGTTTATAAATTTTTATATACGTACTTTATTTTACTCACTAGTAGCACTGTGGTAGTGAGCTAATGTGAACTGGAGTAAAGGTGATGTTGTAGTGGAGTAGATTATAAGTTGTATATACATTATTATTATATATTTTTTGTATAAGCGAGTTTTTGTGTCCTTCCTTATACCATAGTGACTATTTACAGTTATGGTTCATAATTTGTGTGAAGGTACAAGCTGGCCCAAGAGTGTGTGTTCTTTTGTCAATGTTTAATAATATTAGCCCTAGACAGCAGGATGAGCAGCCTTTAGGAGACAGGACATTTTATTTAAGTTACGAGTCATACAAATCTGTAACACTACAATGTGGACAGTGACGCCAGTTATATCCTAGGCTGGGTGAGAGGGAGGATAGCCTAGGCTGGGTGAGAGGGAGAATAGCCTAGGCTGGGTGAGAGGGAGGATAGCCTAGGCTGGGTGAGAGAGGATAGCCTAGGCTGGGTGAGGGAGGATAGCCTAGGCTGGGTGAGAGAGAGGATAGCCTATGCTGGGTGAGAGAGAGGATAGCCTAGGCTGGGTGAGAGGGAGGATAGCCTAGGCTGGGTGAGAGAGAGGATAGCCTAGGCTGGGTGAGAGGGAGGATAGCCTAGGCTGGGTGAGAGGGAGGATAGCCTAGGCTGGGTGAGAGAGAGGATAGCCTAGGCTGGGTGAGAGAGGATAGCCTAGGCTGGGTGAGATGGAGGATAGCCTAGGCTGGGTGAGAGAGAGGATAGCCTAGGCTGGGTGAGAGAGGATAGCCTAGGCTGGGTGAGATGGAGGATAGCCTAGGCTGGGTGAGAGAGAGGATAGCCTAGGCTGGGTGAGAGGGAGGATAGCCTAGGCTGGGTGAGAGGGATAGCCTAGGCTGGGTGAGAGAGAGGATAGCCTAGGCTGGGTGAGAGGGAGGATAGCCTAGGCTGGGTGAGAGAGAGGATAGCCTAGGCTGGGTGAGAGTGAGGATATCGTTATGCTTATTCTACAATCCAGAACATTTGGCCTCAGAGATAAGAAAAATATTGCTTATAAATTCATAATAAAAGTATTTCAGTTAAGAAATAAGTTTATTTCTATGAATACTTTATGTGAAATCTTAAACCCGAGAGGATCATTCAGCCCAAGGAATGGTGCAGACTCGATCCTCCTTCCTATAATCGGGAGGAAGATACTTTACCGAACCATGTATACGTACTAATCTTTTTCTGTTGTATTTAGCCGAGAAGTTAGCACCAAGGCAATGGAGTCAAATTCAGTTATTTTAGAGATGACTTTACTGACGAGATACACGTGACATACCTGTGACCAGCTTCGAGGGGTCTTTCTCCCCGGTGCTTAGCAAGACCTTGTTGACTGCCAGGCCAACAAGGTAGAAGTCATTCTACGGTTTTACTCTGGAAAAAATATCCCAAGAGGAAATTTTACCTGTGGATAGTTCTAGTCTCTTGTAATAACGTATGAGAAATCAGTGCCGGGTCACCATCTGGAGAAGACCCGGGCCGGGACAAGACCGGCGAACCTACTACATAAATCAGTGCTCGTGCATGCTATGCTGTGCTATTATTCATAGCATACCAGCTATTTAAGAAGGAACATTTTTCCAAATTCAATTTGATAATGCAGATGTCAATGTAGGAACTTTAACTGGACTTGGGACTTTCCATTCCCTTTACATGATGCTGTTTATAAATCTGCTTTCCCACGTCTCCAAAAATTGATACTAAAAGCAAAACAGATACAAATAATAAGTTACAAAAAGTCAGTGTCTAGGTTTAAAAATATCACCCTGAAAGAAATTTCTATCACAGAAGAGGACTTCGAAGTTAAAAAAAAAAGTTAACTCGCTTTTCTTAATTTAGGCAGCTGGTTACATTGATTTGAATGAACCATAACCATCTTGGAGTGAGCACATGCAATCAGGCATCCCTCCAACTGGAATTGTTACATTAAAATTTTTGAAACTGCAAGATTTCTTGCATGACTTGAGTGCAAGAAAGCAGGTCTTGCATGTTGAGTGATGAGTGGCCACTGTGGAGGAAGATTATATGACCCTCTGTTTTTATGGAAGAACTTAATGATGATGAACTATGTTAATAACTCTCCACAAAAGTTAAATGAACATTATTAATTATCTGTTTTATCTCACGTACTTTAGCACCTGATATAGATAAATAATATCAATGTTACATATTCGATCAGTTTTCCATTTTATGTAATTAAATCTTGTTACATGCTTACATAATGCCTTTCAATTTCCAATTCATTCCTTCTTTGTAGCTGCATTTGTATGGTAGGACCAGAGGGGCAAGTTGCATTTTTCGAGGACGAGGCAACAAAACCACTTAATTCGGCGATAAGAAGTCTCCCAGGTGAATAAGCCGTAGGTTAATAATCGATTCCTACCTTTTACCTCAAAAATCATATATTTTTTTTTATGGAAAATTGAAATGCGTAAATTTGCAACTTTCTTCTTGCCGTAGCTCAGTTCTTGTTCCACGCAGTAAAAATTATAATGACCAAAATTTTTATCTTTTAGTTTTTTATAATGTTTGTTTAAAACAGGTTTTCAACTCTTTAACCGTTCAAGAGTTAGGGCATTTTTTACCTTAAATGACTGGACTAACAAGGCTCGTGCTGGTAACAGTGGAAGAATATTCCTTCCGACAATATGTAAATAAGACACATTATGCGGTTATAGCTTTATTTATAAAGACGTTACGTCCTCCAGGAAGTTTATCAATTCACGAATTGATAAAGTCGGTGAACGAAAAGTCTTCATAAATATGACATACCTGTCATATTTATGACAGTTGCTGTTAGTTGCCCGAAGGCCTACACAAAGATAATAATCTGGCTGATTTAGCAAATTTTGCAATTTCCTTTTGAAAAAATCTACCTTTGCTCCTGCAACAGTTCTTTCATTTTCTGGTAGATGACTGAAGAATCTTGCACCACGGATGTTGACAAACTATTCACTAAGTGCCTATAGCACCATGCTAGACACTGTATACTCAACCATTCCTTCAATATCTCTCACTCGATTTAGTTATGGTAGAGTGAGTGCAAGTGTGAGTGTGTGTGTGTGTGTGTGTGTGTGTGTGTGTGTATGTGTGTGTGTGTTTTGGTAACGTGATCCTCAGGCATTTTCCATGTACATATAACCAGGTCCTTTCATTCTTGTTCCAGTTAGAACATTACAAATGCTTTAAGACTTTTACATTTGTTTACATGTTTTACTGACTGTATGCGCAGTATAGGACCACTGTTATTTTGCTTTGAAGGGAACTTTGAGCACTGAACAATATAGGAGATATATTTATTATCAACACAGGCGCGACTTCTCTTGCTGCTCTGAAAGCTCTCATGGTTCAACCTGTCAGTTTCTGTTTTTTGATGCAATTTGTCTTGTTTGATTCTCTTACTCTCATGCCATCTTCCATCATTGTTCCTAGATCTTTCACATGTTCTAGTTTTCTCTATGTGATGGTTGCTCGCTTTTTTACATGTTAATTTGCACTGGTCACTGAAGCCTCTGATACCTTTCTGTGCTTTCTACCCTAACAAAAAAAACAACAGGAAATTTTATAACTAAATTAGAAGGAAATGTTATAATGTGGGAAAACAAAAATCAGTCTTCAGATTTTTTTTTCTGAGCTTCGCCTTTGACAGTATATATGTCTACATTCTACTGCTTCAAATTCACATTGTTCCAGACTATGGAGCAGAACTCTTCCAGGATGAGGGACTGACCACCTCAAAACTACGTCTTCGACGGTGGACTGATCACATGCTTTTTACATATGTATTGTTTCTGCTGCCTCCTCTGTATTCGACTGAAGAAGCCTACTGTGTAGGCGAAACGTTTCGGAATGAGGGTACCTAACTGTTGCACATGTGTCTTACTTATCAACTTATCGGTGCTGTATACCATTATCATAGTCACATCAGTGTTCTGAATTTACACATTAATGACCAGAGCAAGTTTGTGGGAATCAGACACGTTTACATAATAAAGACATTGAAGGAGTCGTTTCGCCACTTCAATTAATTTCTTGACTGTGCATAGGTATCTTATTCCCACAAATATGTTTTTTGGGACCCAACAACTTGTTTGATTTAAAAAAATTATATTTCTAGGTGAACTTTCATTTTTATTTAGTCACTAATTTCCTATAATTACGGCTTACTGATGAGGTTCAGTCGAAGACTTGTCAGTACAGTGTGGGTGGCAGGCGCTTGTTGTGGGTGACAGGCGCTTGTTGTGGGTGGCAGGCGCTTGTGGGTGGCAGTCCCTTGTGGGTGGCAGGCGCTTGCTGTGGGTGACAGTCGCTTGTTGTGGGTGACAGTCGCTGGCTGTGGGTGGCAGTCCTATGTTGTGGGTGTCAGTCGCTTGTTGTTGTGGGTGGCTCTTGCCTTGTTGTGGGTGGCACCATGGAGTAAAAAAGGGGTCTCTATCCCCAGATAGGGACGGGCTTTGATATGAACTGAGGTAGGATACAGCTCCTAAATAATGCGAGAAATTTGGTGTTTCTTTGGCAAACATTGTCGATAAACTGCAAACAACATTGTACCTGGGTGACAGATGATCGTAAATCATGAGTGTGACCTGCACGTGGTGTAAGGGGTGTTATGCACGTGGTGTAAGGGGTGTTATGCACGTGGTGTAAGGGGTGTTATGCACGTGGTGTAAGGGGTGTTATGCACGTGGTGTAAGGAGTGTTATGCACGTGGTGTAAGGGGTGTGTTATGCACGTGGTGTAAGGGGTGTTATGCACGTGGTGTAAGGGGTGTTATGCACGTGGTGTAAGGGGTGTTATGCACGTGGTGTAAGGGGTGTTATGCACGTGGTGTAAGGGGTGTTATGCACGTGGTGTAAGGGTGTTATGCACGTGGTGTAAGGGTGTTATGCACGTGGTGAAAGGGGTGTTATGCACGTGGTGTAAGGGGTGTTATGCACGTGGTGTAAGGGGTGTTATGCACGTGGTGTAAGGGTGTTATGCACGTGGTGTAAGGGTGTTATGCACGTGGTGAAAGGGGTGTTATGCACGTGGTGTAAGGGGTGTTATGCACGTGGTGTAAGGGTGTTATGCACGTGGTGTAAGGGGTGTTATGCACGTGGTGTAAGGGGTGTTATGCACGTGGTGTAAGGGGTTATGCACGTGGTGTAAGGGGTTATGCACGTGGTGTAAGGGGTGTTATGCACGTGGTGTAAGGGGTGTTATGCACGTGGTGTAAGGGGTGTTATGCACGTGGTGTAAGGGGTGTTATGCACGTGGTGTAAGGGGTGTTATGCACGTGGCGTAAGGGGTGTTATGCACGTGGCGTAAGGGGTGTTATGGACGTGGTGTAAGGGGTGTTATGCACGTGGTGTAAGGGGTGTTATGCACGTGGTGTAAGGGGTATTATGCACGTGGTGTAAGGGGTATTATGCACGTGGTGTAAGGGGTGTTATGCACGTAGTGTAGGGGTGCCTCATGCACATGGTGCAGGGGTGTCATGCATAGGGTGTAGGAGTGTGTCATGCACAGGGCGAAGGAAAGTGACCTACATATACACAGTGTACATCCTGCACATGGTGTAGGGTGGTTATTTGCCCCCCACCTCCACTCTGAGTATCTGTCTATGTTTGTGTATGTCTGTACATATCTATGTATCTGTCTGTCTGTCTGCCCCCCCTCTCTCTCTCTCTCTCTCTCTCTCTCTCTCACCTCCACCTCTGCCTCTCCACCTTAATGCCCTCTCCCTTCCCCTCTCCCCTGCAATACTCCGCCTAAGTCTTAATTAGAACCCGACCCCTCGCTAACTTACGTGAGATGTCCCCCAAATGCCTTACTAATTAAGGCCTAGTGATTAATTGAAGCTAGACGAGATCTGGATACTTTCATCCTGGAAGGGAAAAGCATTTCACACACGGGCTGCCACCTGGGTCCCGTGCGTGCGTGCGTGCGTGTGTGTGTGTGTGTGTGTGTGTGTGTGTGTGTGTGTGTGTGTGTGTGTGTGTGTGGATAGATCGATTCTCAAATCCTAGCCCTGCCTTTTATATTGCTACCTTTACTCCTTCAGTCTCGTGGGGCCTGTTATGCCTCTTCTTAAAACTATGGATGGATCCTGCCTTCCCTTCTATATCGTCCAGGTCATTCTCCCGCTTCCTGATCACCCTCACGCTGAACAAATACTTCCTGACATTTATGTGACTTTATATTTCATCTATGACCCGCAAAGGGTATAACTGAAAAAGCGAGCAGATGGATTTTAAACTTTTTTTTTAACAGAACGTAGAGAGTAATAGTAAACAAGAGTTAAATCAGAGGCTGCCGCAGTGAAAAGCTCTGTTCCCAAGGCACAGTACTCGCCCTCATCCTCATACTTACATCTGACATAGAAATGTATCAAAGCACTGTATCAATTCTTTGCAGACGATACTAGAATTTGCATGAGAGTGACATCTATTGAGAACACCGTAAATCTCGAAGCAGACATGCAGACATGCACACGTCTTCCAGTGGGCCGCAGAAAAAAATATGATGTTCAAAGAGGGCAAATTTTACTTACTCCGTTATGGAAAAATTTGAGGAAATAAAAACTAGTACTAGGTATAAAACTAATTTTAACCATTCAGTAGAACGAAAGACTAATCTGAATTACTTAAGAGTGATAATGTCAGAGGATCTCACATTTAAGGATCACAACAGTGTCATTATCACAATCATGAGAAATATGATAGGATGGATAAAAAGAATCTTAAAAAAGGGATGTCAAGTTAATCATGATTCTCTCTAAGTCGCTTGTTTTCTCTAGTATGAAATACCACTGTGCAATAACAGCACATTTTAAAGAAGGCGAAACTGTAGATTTAGAGAATGTCCACAGAACCTTCACTGTACGTATAAGTTCAGTCAAGCACCTTAATTACTGGATATATTTGAAGTCTCTTGATCCTTGGAATGCTGGTGAGAGACATAATTTACGCCTGGAAAATCTTAAGAGGATTCTTCCCAAATCAGCACACAGAAATCACTCCCTACGAAAGCAAAAGGCTCAGTAGACGGTGCAACATACCCCCATTGAAAAGCAAGAGTGTCATGAATACACAGAACACAATAAGTGTAAAGGGCCCAAGACTATTCAACGGCCTAACATCATACACAAGGGGGGTTACCATAAACCCATAACAGTCTTCAAAAGGGTAGTGGATAGGTTCCTAAAGCCAGTTCCAGATCAGTGGGGCTGTGGTTCACACGTTAGAAAGCACGTGACCACCGGGAGGCCAAGTCAAGGATTGGGCAGCTGGGGTGTTGATCCTCCTGACGGACGGACGGTAGGTAGGTAAGAGCCGTGAGCAAACTGTTACAATGTGTTCCACAGTTATCTGCACATCACAGGCTGTATAGAGGGGATCAGGAGCACCTGTGAACAGGTGGCTATGAAAGAGATGTATGTGTTAAATTTTCAATCGACAGAAGTGTCTCAAGGTGGAGATTCCTACTGGAGGAGGGCCAAACACCCACGTCCTGCCGAACCCTGTATAACTTGCTGCCAGTCCGTACGGTCCACTTGGCCAATCTCTTCCCAAGGCTATATTTGTATTGTATATAACCCATAAACTCACTATAAGGCAAAAGTTTACTGTAAAGTGGACTCTCTACAACATAATAATATAATCTTTAGTTCTACAAGTACATGATACAATTTATACAGACCTAGCTGACATCAATGACATACTATATAAAAAGAACCTGCTAGACAGCAGGTGTCTTAAAGAAACAAGCCCAAATGTTTCCACCCGCACCAGGGATCGAACCACGCTACAAACCGAGCTGCGGAACAACCATGGTCCAGGCACCAACAGAAATCCACAGTCTTGTGTCACATGTGAAGACACTTAACCACTCCTGGATCTTTTGGACCACAGAGTGCGTAGAAGCACACTGAGCAAGGGCAGACGGAGCACACTGGAGGTGAGCACATAGTGAACCGAGAACCAACTATTACAAACACAGGTGTTAAAGACCTGTAGCACGTGGTTGTAAAATAAGGCAATCAGCAGGGCAGGATAAGGGCTAGGCAAACACAGAAAGTACAGATATCTTTACCCATTTATTCCATCACCACTTATTTACATTATGTACTATGTTAATATATAAGATACCAGAGTATATAATAGTGCAACCAAGAGAAACTCAAGATATAAGTTTACACGACCAATGTCTGCAGAAGTCTGTCACCCAGCCAGGTGGGAAGGTGTGATGTCACCTTGGCTGAAGTAGCCAGCTTCCACGTGATTGGTGAATTTAACTGGATACGTGCAACATTAAGACTCCAGAACGGCTACACTCTGAAAGTTGAGCGGGTTTGCCAAATGGTTGAATGACGAACATTAAATATAATGTAACATACTCGGTGACGCCAGACCAACTAATTCAAGAACTGTGTGGTGGGTATCTTGAAACATCTGGGGTTTAGAGGAGGACTGTAATGAGTAAATCTTCAAAGAGCCTGAATGTCGAGTAGAATTTTGTATTATTAATTTCAGCAACAGTAGCAGCAGCAGTAAAGAGTCTAAGCTCTATTTCCTCCTCTCTTATTAAAACCCCATACACTGTTGCAATTCGGTATTTTAATTATATGCATTCTCTATGTGGGGAGTGTACCCAGAGAGAACCTCTGCTATACTATCCTAACTTCAGCTATACAGACAAACAGAAGTAGCTGGACTCTAGTTGTCCTCTTCAGAAGACAGTCTCACAAAACATTGTGTGTCTTGTATTGTCTTTCTCATCACCTTCGTTCGTTCATTAGTTTCTCTCTCTCTCTCTCTCTCTCTCTCTCTCTCTCTCTCTCTCTCTCTCTCTCTCCTCCCCCCCTCCCTCTCTCTTTCTCTTTCTCTCTCTCCCCTCCACCTCCCTCTCTCTTCCTCTTTCTCTCTCCTCCCCTCTCTCTCTCTCTCTCTCCCTACTCCCTCACTGCTCCTCTGCAGCGCCCTCCGCAACAATCTTTAATTACCAGGCTAATGTAATTACCTGCTCTAACACTTGCTAATTGCCGGTGACAGGTGAAAGTTGAGGGAGGTGGGTGGTGGGCAGGACGACCCACCTGGAAGGTCGTCTGGTAGTGGTGGTGGCGAAAAAGAAGACCCACCTAGTCAGGTAGAGTTCGTGATAGAGACGACTTACCTGGTCAGGTTTGAGTGAAGACGACCCGCCTAGTCAGACCTGGCGAAGGTAGTGGTGAGCTGGACGACTCACCTGGACAGATTTTGTGGTGGGCAGGACGACCCGCCTTGCCAAATCTTGGGATGGGCAGGACCACCCACCTGGCCAAATCATGTGTTGGGCAGGATGACCCACCTGGTCAAATCTTTTGGTGGGCTGGACGACCCACCTGGTCAAATCTTGTGTTGAGCAGGACGACCCACCTGGACAGATCTTGTGGTGAGCAGAACGACCCACCTGGTCGACTCTTGTGGACAGGACGACCCACCTGGTCAAATCTTGTGTTGGTGAACAGAAAGACCCACCTGACCAGGTTCTCTGTTTTTAGTATCGGCTCTTAATTATCTACGCAGATGCAAAACAACCAAGTGGAAAGTTGAATGATAGTTCAAGGCCTTTCGTGTTGCAATGAACACATCATCAGGAGCTTGCAATATTGTATAAAAGAGGAGGAGATCCAAGCAAACACGATCACAGAAGCGCCCTTGCAAGGGCATTCAAAATAAAATAAAAAACATTAGATAAAAATACTTATACTAATATTTTTGTTCAATCTCCTTACATTCTTGCCACCAGTAATATCATAAATCTCGCTGATCAAAATAAATATATAGCAAATTTTGGAACCTATCTGCAGGGTATTTTTACAGTTTGGAAACTTAGTATGTGAAAAAAAAGTTTATCTTCATTTACAAGGCTTTTTTCAAAACAGTAACTGGTCAAAGGTGGTATTAAATACCAACGTAATAAAGACGTGTGTGCAACACTTCAATTATTTTTTTTTGTGTGTGTAAACTTTGCCGTGCTGCACTTGTGTGTTTGTGAAATACTAGTGAAGGCTTGATCAGGCGAAGAGTTGTTATCTATAACTCTTCCTTAAAGCGTCTCGGGTGGCAAGACATGCCACCTGACAACCTCCGAGTGGCAAGTCATGCCACCTGACAACCTCCGAGTGGCAAGACATGCCACCTGACAACCTCCGAGTGGCAAGACATGCCACCTGACAACCTCCGAGTGGCAAGACATGCCACCTGACAACCTCCGAGTGGCAAGACATGCCACCTGACAACCTCCGAGTGGCAAGACATGCCACCTGACAACCTCCGAGTGGCAAGACATGCCACCTGACAACCTCCGAGTGGCAAGACATGCCACCTGACAACCTCCGAGTGGCAAGACATGCCACCTGACAACCTGGACGAGAAGAATTATAGCTTTGTGGTTGATTTCTTCACTGGAGCAGGTTAGATTAGTTAAGGTTTGTCAGGAAACAGGACAAGTGTTTCCTAACGCGGGTCTTAGTCATATGATAACCCGCAGCCATAGCTTTTGGTCATCTGACTGAGGCCTTCCGCTGGCATACCGGCCCGCCCATTTAAAGATTAAGGTTATGATTTTAACCATATTTTCCCAAAACACTGGAGCAGTGACGTCCTGACGTGCTTCTCCCACGGACGCTGCACCACCGCTATACATATTTAACCAATTATTTCACTTCCCTCTTCCTTGAATTATTCCTCAATCTTGAGAATATATTTTGGTTGAAGTGGTAAACAACGGTAGACGACAAAGGTTCTTACCTTTTTTAAATGAAATGTAAAATGTTCAAGAATATATAAGAAAAATAGCATTTTACCAAGCTTGTTCTGAATAATATCTCGAAGAAAAAGTTCACAATACCGAGGCTGAAACAATTACAATATAACCCATACTTTTCAAAGGAAATTTTAGACTATGTTTCTGTCCATCCCAGAGTAATGTCACGTCACTACTGACAGAAAATGGGGAGAAAACCACAAGAGAGGTTAGAAAGAAGGGCGAGGAAGAAATTAGAAAGACAGGCCAGGTGACCGCAATATCATGAAACTGGTTAGAAGGTGAGTAGTAGTAGTAGTTTGTAGTAGTAGTAGTAATAAAATATAGAACAATTAATCAAGGGGATGATGTGCCTAAGTAGCCTAGGTATGGAAGCACTGCAGTAGTACTGGTCCATGCTTAGATTAGAAGGAAAAGTAAGGAGAACGTCAAAGACAGGATGGTGAAGACATTTACAAGACAAGTTGTAGCATGCGACAAGTATGATACATTTTATTCGGCAGATGTCACACTCTCATACAGGCTGCCTCCCGACCAGCCAACCGGGTACTAAGAATTTAACAATCAACGGGGTACCCGTCGTTCATTGGCCAATCACAAACAAGCCCCGCCAAAACTTCGTGGTTCACTTGTGCCAAGCTAATTGACAGACTTGTCTGGGCTGCTGGTTGAGCACAGTGCATTCTCTGGCTTTTGCTTTTGTTCTCGTTTCACCGTGTTGTACACTAATTATTCCACCGCTATACATATTGTACATACTTGTAAATACAAGCTTGTTAATATTTGGTGATGGAAAATACAAGTCATATATTATTGTTGCGTTTTGTTTGATCCACTTTAATCCCATTACGACAAGGTACACAGGCCATACTATACCTGTGTTCGTAATACAGGTCAAAGGAAAGGACCAAGGTCACGAGTGCTCTGAAGCTCAGAGCATTTGACAATATATTGAGAAAGGCAGACAACAACAGCATCACTGGCGCCCACCTAATACACCATGCCAGTCTAAACACCACCCTTTTCCCTACACCACCAATCTATACCAGAGCCACCACTACACCAGCAATACTAACACCCTGTCACCACCACTACTCCATACCAATACTAACACCTTATCACTACCACTACACCACACCACCTACCAACATCGTATCACCACCACTACACCACACCACCAATGCAAACACCCTATCACCACCACTACACCACAATCACCCCTCCAGCATCACCTCTTCATCACTCACTCCCACCAAGTCTCGCACGATCCAATTCGTCAGAATCTGCACCTCTCCAAAGCCCTAATTAACGTGCCTCCACCACATGTCTACAAGATCCTCGACCCAAATTAATGTAATTAATTGACTGCTAATTAGGAGCATAAAACTCTGATGACCCAGTTACCCTGAATAATTTGTGTTAAGGGCCACTTTCATGATGGTTATTAAAGTTGCCACTTGACAAAAGAGCCCCTTGCAGAGGCTGTCATTTAAAGAGGATGCCACGTGTCCAGGGTACTACTTATCCAAGTGGCTAAAGAGAATGACACTTATAGATAGTGCTACTTGTTCCAAGTGTCATATGTCAAGGTTGTCATTTGGCCTGGGAGCCACTTCAATAGGTGGAGTAAAGTCACAGGGTGCCAAATGTATATATCGATACATTCATAGTTTTACACGGCTCCAATAAAATATAAGTAAATATATATGAAAATGGATTATTTGAAAAGTATCCTCTAACATGACTGTCGATCGACAGTCATACCTTTGATATACCTTTGAAGAGTTTCGAGAGTTTCTCTACTCTCTGAGCCCGGCCATGGGCCAGGCTCAAATAATCCATTTTCATATATATTTACTTATATTTTCATTGGAGCCGTGTTAAACTATGAATGTATCGATAGATTGTTTACTAAACATATTTATAAGTCTATTGAGATCATTTTATGGAAGAAAATTGTAAATATATCTCTGTGTGATTTATTGTTGACAGCCTAAAACCCGACACTTGTTGCATTGTTCTGGTTATTTATGTGACTAAGACTTTACAGATAAATTTCTGTACCGAAGCAAAAAAATAATTAGATCCATTCTGTATGACTGTGCGGATACATCCTTATAAACCCACAAATTATGATATAAACACTTAAACCCACAAAAAACCATTGTTTATATACTTTACACGCCCTGAAGGCTTTATTAAGTATGTATTTGAACAAGTCACCACTCGATGAAATCTTGCACTTGAATAAGATTTATCTGAATCATCTGATTCACCTGTCCCAGCAGCTATAAACAGGCAAAACATATAAGTAAACACACAAACAACAGTCAACAAACTCCTGTGCTCTCTGTCTCACCGACAAACACACCCGTGAATACAATAGTCCATACACACTCAACACACGGCACTACTGCACTCAGCACAAACTAATATATTGTGTTGTTCCTAAAAAGGTAAAGCACGGCTCGTTGAGCACACCACCAGAACACAATGTTACTCTAGTTTGGGGGAGGTGGAGGGGGGACGAGTTATGGAGAGAAAGATGGAGGGGGCGGAGTAGTGGAAAAGAAAAGGTGGAATCAAGAGAGGAGAGAAGAGGAGAGAGAGAGAGAGAGAGAGAGAGAGAGAGAGAGAGAGAGAGAGAGAGAGAGAGAGAGACTGGCATACACCCTGGTGACTAGTATGGCTATATTCTATTTTGCCATTGCGTCAGCACTACGGAGTAGTCACAACTGTGTGGTTACTACGCTATCAGGATTAGTGTCAGCCGCGGAGCGTCAGCACTTCCTGTACTCGATTCCAAGGGTCATCGCCCCTTCGGCTCCCTCCCACATAAAACCTCTTTGTCGATAGCCTAAAAAAAAAAAAATCTAATTTACACCAAGAAAAAAACTGGAATAATTTATCTCAAATCTACACACCGAAATTACTCCCTACGAAAGCAAGAAGGTCCGTCGACGATGCAAAATGCCACCAATGAAAATGTGGTTAGAGTCCACTAAGACAACCCGACAAGTGTAAAGACTTTTAAACAGTCTTCATTTATAAGAGGAATTACCAGCAGACCCCAGGCTGTCTTCAAGAAGACAGTTGATAAATTCATTAAGTCAGTTCCTGAACAACCAGGATGTAGTGCATACATTGGAATGCGTGCTGCTCTCACTAATAACATAGTTGATCAGGCCATCTACTAGGAAGTTTGGTTTGGGACACAGCCGGTGACCCCTGAAATCGTGTTCAGGTAACCTCAGGTATCAACCAAGCTGTTCATATTAGCAACACGCTATCCGACGTATGCACAACAGCCTGGCTGATCGAGAACTTCAGAAACTTATCAAGCTTCATCTTGAAGATAACTTATCTTATGTATGAAGAGAGGAAGTTGAGTGCCGAATAGGTAAAACTTGTCAATTAGCAAGAACTCATTTAAAATTAAGTCCTTCCTAAAATTTTCTCTTATACGTTTAAAGACATATTTTTCATTTATGTTAATGTAAAAATTAATAATTTTCTACCAAAAAGAACCTCAGAAAACTTACCTAACCTTATTATAACAAGCGCAATTTAATTTAGCCTAATCCAACTAAATGTATTTTAGATAAGTTTTCAAATAAACAAAAACAATGAGATATATTTTTTTCGTTAGGTTCAGAATGATTTTTGCGAAATTATTGCATACACAAATTTTCGCTTGCCTTATTCGGCAAGACGAGCGTTGCTATTTAAGCCAAAATCGCAAGTCTTACTTATTCGGCACGATATATATATATATATATATATATATATATATATATATATATATATATATATATATATATATATATGTCGTGCCGATTAGGTAAACTTGCGATTTTGGCTTAAATAGCAACGCTCACCTTGCCATATAAGACAAGTGAAAATTTGTGTATGCAATATTTCGCCAAAATCATTCTGAACATAACGAAAAAATATATTTCATTGTGTTTGTTTATTATTAAATTAATGTTAACGTATCTAAAATATATTTAGTTGGGATAGGCTAAATTAAATTGCGCTTGTTGTAATAAGGTTAGGTAGGTTTTCAAA
Organism: Cherax destructor; assembly: GCA_009830355.1. Lineage (NCBI taxonomy): Eukaryota > Metazoa > Arthropoda > Malacostraca > Decapoda > Parastacidae > Cherax > Cherax destructor. Next base: position 146,693 of record WNWK01001247.1, on the reverse strand, counting down.
GTTTCTCTTGGTACAAAATTATAAATTCTTATATTAACATAAATGAAAAAAATATATCTTTAAACGTATAGAGAAAATTTTAGAAAGGATTAATTTTAGATGAGTTCTTGCTAACTGACAGTTTTACCTAATCGGACTATATATTATTATATATATATATATATATATATATATATATATATATATATATATATATATATATACACCTGGAGAGGGTTCCGGGGTCAACGCCCGCGGCCTCAATCTGTGACCAGGCGAATGCTTTGCTCTCACCTTCGTCGATTGGTAGATACATCTTTGATTTTTACTCAGTGTGTGCTGAGGCCTGTGTCCAAATTCTTTCTCTATAGGATTCCACGCATCTGGGCCTAGGGCAGAATGCATAGGCATGCTCTCAATAGCTGCTTCAGAATAGAATGAGGTTATGGTGACAAATACCATCATGGAGTGATTGCACATAAAATGAGAGCTATAGACAAAATGGGAAAGGTTGGCAGTTGGATTTTAAACCTTCTGACAGACAGAACACAAAGAATAATAGTAAACAGAGCAAAATCCAGCATTAGTGAGGTATCCCAAGGCAGGGTCTTGGCGTCCTTACAGTTTCTTATCAAACAAATAAAAACACTTACCTGAGTTTTCTATAAGTTGCGGATGATACCAAAATATAATTGAAAATCACCTTGGTAGAAGACACGAAAAAAATGCAAAAATATATAAGCAGTGTTTTCCAGTGGGCAATGGAAAACAATATGATGTTCAATGGCCATAAGTGCCAGCAGCTTAGGTATGGAAAGAATGAAGAAACAATTAGGAGCCCTGTACATAAAATCCAAGAGGATCGTGAAGCAGAACGAAAGGAACACGTTAAAGACCTGGGAGTAATCCTGACAGCTGACTTTCCTTTCAAGGAACACAATAAGCCAAATGTCACGTCAGGGTGGATAATAAGAACTTTCAAGACCAGGGGGATGTTGTGCCAATAGTGACACTATTCAAATCGCTTGTGCTCTCTTATTTCGAGTATTCAGTGTTGACGGCTCCACTCAAGGCTGGGTAAATATCAAAGGTGGAACAGGTACAGAGATCATTTACGGCCCACAAAGAGCCAATATAGAATTTAAATTACTGGGATCGTCTCAAAGTCTTATATATATGTACTCACTGGAGAGTAGAAGAGAGAGATACATGATAATATATATTCGAAAATACATATTCGACAATTTATATTAAAAGAAAACTCGAAACTCAAAGCTGTATCAAAGGGTTATATAAAAAATTTGGAGATGTTCACAGAGTTTGATATTGTTATTTTTATATAGTAAGATGAACATCTCACAGAGGAGAAGAGTTATATTGTGATTTGTTCATTTCATTCTTGTCATCAGAGGTTTCTTCACTGTACGGAATATCCTCCAGGTATACTGTTGTACTGACACAACACTGTCAGCATTACAATGACAGTACTGCAATAGCAGTATTAACGTGACAATACTACAGTGTCAGCACTGCAACACAAGTGTCAGCCTCAGCATTGCAGCATCAATTTTACATTGTAATGGCCAGCACAAGGGTCAGCCCTGTGGTCCTGAGAGGACACTACTGCTAACACAGGTACAACGGAAACCACCACCAGTCTGGCCAATGAAAACACACACAAATACTTCGGCATGCGAGTTAAATTAGATTTAAAATCATTAGTATAAAAAACATAAAAATAAAAAACTCGGAAATATGCTATATGGTGCCGATATTTTTTTGTTTATATAATAGAGGAAAATTTCCACGTAGGAAAAATGCACGATGAAATATTTTGTAAAAAATGCATGTCAAAATGACGAATGTAGTATATCAAAAGCACTTGACATTTCTCGAATATAAATGCATAATAGTGTATGGTGAATTGGAACAGCGAAATACACTGTGACTTGAACATGCATGATATATTTGTTCACTACAGTGTACTGAAAACTGTTTCACGGTAGCAATGAAAACTGATTAGCGGTTCATGGTAAACCATGGAAGAGGGTTTCCATGGCAAACTGATTCATGGTAAAGTACGGTAAACTTACACCTAGAAAACTGATTCACCACTATGGTAATCTGATACATATAAAAACAGTTTAATAATACACTATAATAAAAGGATTATTGGTAAACTATTGTAAACCGACACATAGCAAGCTATGGAAAACTGATTCAGGGTAAACTAAAGTAAAACTGACTGACGTTTATAGTGTCAACAAATTCGTAGACATACCTGGGATACCTAACAATATTTTATTTAACTCACGAAATCGCAATGACACCATTGCAAACAAACCACAGTACGGGTGGGGCTTGAACTCGAGTTTTACGACACATTTGCCGCGAGTTCAATCCTCACCCGTACCGTGGCTTGATTTTATTTTAAGATTTCAATTTCTGAACTAAAATTAAAAAGTATTTACGTGCATCAAAAGTGCCGAAACTTATAGGGGCCACAACGGACCGAAACGTCGTATACGTTTCCTCTCAAGAGTGAAGGGGTACTGATAGTACCTCTGGTACTAGAATACTGATAGTGTTACGATGTGTGAATACCCACTGACATATGTTTGCGGGGGTCGATACTTAGCTCCTGGCTCTGCTTCCTAGACCACCTTGATTGGTATCACTGACTTCTGGCCTCTTGGGCCTTATCATATGTATACTCTTGAAGCTGTGTATTGATTTTGCCTCTGCCACTGCCTCATCCAAGTCATTCCACTTTTCAACCACGCTGAGACAAAATAAATATTTCCTTACTGCTCATCTTTGTCTTCAGCTTCCACCTGCGTCCCCTTGATCCTGGTCTTAGACCCAAGCAGCCGTATCGATCTTCTTAAGATTTTGTGCGTAGTAATCATGTCCCCTTTGTCGTCCTCTCCTCTAATGTTCAGTTATTTTCCCTCTCTGGGCCGCGGGGGCGTTGACCCCCGAAACATTCTTCAGGTATACTCCTCTTTGTGCATTCCTCTCGGTTCTGGTACTAACTGGGGCTGCGTACTCAATGACTGGCCAGACATATGTCGTGCTTAAGGTTCTGAAGGATTATTTATTCAAGTTCGTGAATGCTTTTATGAGGTTTGCTAATCTTGCATATGTCGTTGCCGTTATAGAGTTTATGCGCAATTCTGGCGAAATGCTTGGTGCTATATTCACCCCCAGGTACTTTTCACTCTTTGATATCTGCAGCTTCTCTCCGCCCATAGGTCTAATGTGTCCTGTCTGTCCTTGCATTTGCTTGGGTTGAACTCGAGAACTCACTTGTTTGACCACATCTGAAGTCGGTTGAAGTCTCTCTGGAGTTTATCACTGTCCTTTCCTGTTCTTATTCTTCTTATTGGTTTTACATCATCAAACATTGACACACAGGACTCAATCCCCTAAGGTAGGTCATTCACGGATATTAGGAACAGTATTGGTCCTAGGACTGATCCTTGTGGAACCCCACTTGTTACTCTCTCTCAGATGAAAGTATCATCCATTACCAGTACTCTCTGCCTTCTGTCATTGTGAGCTGTTTGTGTACGAGTGCGTGTGTATGCGTGCGTATGAATGCATGTATGTATGTATTTGCATGCGTGTACATGTGTATTTGTGCGCGCATACGTGCACGCGTACACGCGCGATCGCGTGCATAAATTAGCGCGCGCGCGTGTGTGTGTGTTTGTCACGTATAACTAATTCTCTCCTTTTCATACTTTATTATTCCTCTTTTCATCCCCATCTTTTCTCTTTCTCTAATCTCTCCACATATCTCCCTCTCTTTTAACCTTTCATCCTATCAAATCTGCTCCTCTCACTCCTCACTCCTCTTGCATCTCACATATGACCCCTCTCGCTTTCCCTCTCACTTGCTCTCCCCTCTCCTAATCTTCTCGTCAGGGACGACACACCACGCAGATTGGTTATTGATTGGACATCTTGAATGTATAACCCATCAAAGCAATCTGGCCACACTCGAGGCCAGGTCGGTCCAGGTGAGAGGAAATGACCCCAGGTGATCACAGGTGACTCCAAGTGATCATAGGTGAGGACAGGTGACCCCAGGTTATCACAGGTAAGGACAGGTGACCCCAGGTTAACACAGGTAAGGACACGCGACCCAGGGTGAAGACAGGTGACCCTGGGTGAGGACAGGTGACCCTGGGTGAGGACAGGTGACCCTGGGTGAGGACAGGTGACCCCAGGTAATCAGAGGTAAGGACAAGTGACCCTAGGTGATCACAGGTGATAACAGATGAGGACGGGTGACCCCAGGTGATAAAAAATGAGGACAGGTGACCCCAGGTGATCACAGGTGACCTCAGGGAAGAACATTAATAATGCATTTGAAGACAGGGAAGCACAGATTACCTCGCATAACACAAATGACAAAAAGGAGCAAAGGTGAAATAGAGAAGAACAGGTGGAAGAGGAGGAGAAGGAGGATAAACAAGTGATAAGATGTGAACGCCCAGGATCACAAGTGAACACAAGGATCACAGGTGAACACAATAATCTGGGGTAACAGGAAATAGTTTAAAGTGTAAAAAAAAAAAAAAAAAAAAAACATGCACAGACGGAAACGGAAAATAGATGAACAGCTGAGCACAAAATAGAACAAGAGAACAGTTGAGCATAAGAGAAAAAAAAAAAAGGGAACGAGAGAATAGAACACAAGATGTTCACACAAAAAAAGAATTACGCATAGGTGAAAGCAAATAAAGAGTGAACACAGGAAATACAGAGTCAGAGACGAGTCAGTGAAGGAGTGTGCAAGGAGATTCATTACTGACTCAAGGTATTAGTTATGTGGAGGTGTGTGAGGCAGCGGAGCACACGACGGAGGACAAGCGTCAAAATAATTATATGTGTAAAAACAGGGTGTGTATCTACACATAAACCGAGCGACTGAAGAAATAACCCAAGCCTCAGAAAGATGACAAAGAAACAGGAGCTGTGAGTAACCACAGAGGAGCTGTGAGTAACCACAGAGGAGCTGTGAGTAACCACAGAGGAGCTGTGAGTAACCACAGAGGAGCTGTGAGTAACCACAGAGGAGCTGTGAGTAACCACAGAGGAGCTCTGAGTAACCACAGAGGAGCTGTGAGTAACCACAGAGGAGCTGTGAGTAACCACAGAGGAGATGTAACCACAGAGGAGCTCTGAGTAACCACAGAGGAGCTTTGAGTAACCACAGAGGAGCTGTGAGTAACCACAGAGGAGCTGTGAGTAACCACAGAGGAGATGTGAGTAACCACAGAGGAGCTCTGAGTAACCACAGAGGAGCTGTGAGTAACCACAGAGGAGCTGTGAGTAACCACAGAGGAGCTTTGAGTAACCACAGAGGAGATTTGAGTAGCCACAGAGGAGCTGTGAGTAACCACAGAAAAGCTGTGAGTAACCACAGAGAAGCTGTGAGTAACCACAGAGGAGCTTTGAGTAACCAAAGAGGAGTTTTGAGTAGCAACAGAGGAGCTTTGAGTAACCACAGAGGAGCTTTGAGTAACCACAGAGGAGCTTTGAGTAACAACAGAGCTTTGGGTAACCACAGAGCTGTGAGTAACCACAGAGAAGCTGTGAGTAACCACAGAGGAGCTTTGAGTAGCCACAGACGAGCTTTGAGTAACCACAGAGCTGTGAGTAAACACAGAGAAGCTGTGAGTAACCACAGAGGAGCTTTGAGTAACCACAGAGGAGCTTTGAGTAACCACAGAGGAGCTGTGAGTAACCACAGAGGAGCTGTAACCACAGAGGAGCTTTGAGTAACCACAGAGGAGCTTTGAGTAACCACAGAGGAGCTCTGAGTAGCCACAGAGGAGCTTTGAGTAGCCACAGACGAGCTTTGAGTAACCACAGAGCTGTGAGTAACCACATAGAAGCTGTGAGTAACCACAGAGGAGCTTTGAGTAACCACAGTAGAGCTTTGAGTAACCACAGAGGAGCTGTGAGTAACCACAGAGGAGCTTTGAGTAACCACAGAGGAGCTGTGAGTAACCACAGAGGAGCTGTGAGTAACCACAGAGGAGCTTTGAGTAACCACAGAGGAGCTTTGAGTAACCACAGAGCTTTGAGTAGCCCCAGAGAAGCTTTGAGTAGCCACAGAGGAGTTTTGAGTAATCACAGAGCTGTGAGTAAACACAGAGAAGCTGTGAGTAACCACAGAGGAGCTTTGAGTAACCACAGAGGAGCTGTAACCACAGAGGAGCTGTGAGTAACCACAGAGGAGCTTTGAGTAACCACAGAGGAGCTTTGAGTAACCACAGAGGAGCTTTGAGTAACCACAGAGGAGCTTTGAGTAACCACAGAGCTGTGAGTAAACACAGAGAAGCTGTGAGTAACCACAGAGGAGCAGGGAGTAACCACAGAGGAGCAGGGAATAACCACAAAGGAGAGGAGAGCAAATGAAAGGTGGGAAGGAACAGGGACAGATGGTTCCCAGGAGCCAATGACCTCATCATGAGAGAGACAAACATTGTGGTCACAGCCAGACAGCCAACACCAGTAACCCAAACCACAACACCCACCCCTCCACTCTCCCCAACCTTGTCACTTCTCTACAACAACACATTCCAGTCTAACTCAATCTTCTTTTTCCCCCTGACTACCCAGTACATAACCCGGAACCAGCATGATTTTAGAGCAGGACGTTCATGCCTGTCACAGCTGCTGAATCATTATGACAGAATTACGGAGGCGTTGGAAGACGACCAAAACGCAGATATAATTTACACAGATTCTGCAAAGGCGTTTGACAAATGGGATCATGGAGTGATAGCGCACAAAATGAGGGCCATGGGCATTACGTGGAAGGTAGGCAAATCGATTTTCCTAACACACATAACACAAAAAGTAGTAGTAAACAGAGCAAGATCCAGCATCAGCGAGGTAAAAACCTCAGTGCCCTAAGGCACTGTTCTGACACCTCTACTGTTTCTCATCCTCATAGCAGACGTAGATAAAAACACCCGTCACACTTTTATAACATCATTTGCAGATGACACTTAAATAAACATGAAAGTCACTACGGTAGAGGACACTGAAAAATTACAGGAAGACATAAACAGGGTTTTCCAGTGGGCAGTGAAGAACAATATGACGTTCAATGGTGATAAGTTTCAGCTGCTTAGGAATGAAAAGAATGAAGAACTCAAAAGGAACACTATATACAACACTCAAGAGGGTCACCAAATAGAACGAAAGGAACACGTAAAAGACTTTGGAATAATTATGTCAGCTGACCTTTCTTCCTTCAATGGAGTGGAGGAGAGAGAGATACATGATAATATATACCTGGAAAGTACTTGAGGGCCTGGTCCCAAATCTGCACACTGCCATAACAATATATTGGAGTGAGAGATATGGGAGGAAGTGTAAAATAAACCCAGTGAGGAGCAGGGATGCCGTGGGGACAATAAGGGAACACTGTATCAACATCCGGGGTCCCAGACTATTCAACATCTTACCAGATTATTATTATTATTATAATCAAATAGAAGCGCTAAACCACAGGGGTTATACAGAACATCTTACCAGAAGATGTCAGAAACACGGCTGGAACCAGTGTAGAAGCCTTCAAGAGGAAACTGGACAAGTATCTTCACCAGGTGCCAGATCAACCAGGCTGTGATGGATATGTGGGGCAGCGGGCCTCCAGGAGCAACAGCCTGGTTGACCAGACAAGCACCAGACGAGCCTGGCCCATAGCCGGGCTCCAAGAGTAGTGAAACTCTTGAAACTCTTTAAACCTCATTCCGCAATTTAGTTAAAAAAAATAACCTGACATTGAATCTATGTGAAAATTTGTGAGGGCTTCTTTAAAATGATGGGATTACTGCCTTCAGTATTTAATTAAGGTGATAAACTTAACCTTCACAAATTCGAAGCACAACAATTTTTCTGGCTAAAAAAATATATGAAGGACCAACAGGAGCAGCGCCACTCATGTACGAGAATGGAAAGATATGCCGGATGTCTCTCCCAACTAACTGCTTCCTAGCAACTTGACCCTGAGGTTATCACCAGCCTGGGAGATCAACTCGATCTTCGTGATATTTGCTTCCTAACATATCCTATGACCAGTAGGACGTTCAAAATATTAATATCGAAAATCTCATTTATTTGGGGCTGTGGTTTGTACGTTGGGGCTGTGGCTTGTACGTTGGACTACGTGTGGGCAGCAGCAAAAGCCTGGTGGAACAGGCCCTGATCCACCGGAGGGGGGCATAGTCAAGGACTGGGTTGCGGGGGCGTTGAACCCCGGAACACCCTCCAGGAAGATAACGGAAATGATCACAAAGCAACTAAATTGATCCGAAGGTGACGACCAATACACTCACTGATCGGATCCTGCCACTGATTGGAGATGCCGGACACTGATTGGAGATGCCGGACACTGATTGGAGATGCCGGACACTGATTGGAGATGCAGGACACTGATTGGAGATGCAGGACACTGATTGAGATGCCGGACACACAACGAGACCTGGTGAGTTGCAAGGAAAGGTTCCACGAGCTTTTTTTTCAACAAATTTGGATATATCAGCAACGTGCTGCATCCCTAGTTTATGTGACAATTACACAGTGGGAACAAAGACTACCTATGTTTCCTGACATATTTCATCACACAGGATGTGGCTTATACATGGTGTTGAAATCCCCTAGCATGAGCTGGAAGACTTCAGACAGACAATGAAGATATCGCCAAGCATTTTAGCTACGGAAACTTCAAAGGTTTTCTTCCAACATAGCTGAAGAAATGCCATCTTGGGAAATGCTATGGAGCCTTTCGTCCCCTCGTTCAAGTGTCAGGTTATTTATTCTGAAGAGCTGGGAAGGAGACTCCTGCTAGTGCTGACACTTGAATTTTGTGTTGATCTCAGTGCAGAGCCTCATACTCTCCTCCCGCCTACAGTGATAATGGTATGTAGGTAACTGGTTCAGAGAACCGACAAGTTGATAAGTTAGACACATATGCAACACTTGGGTATCTTTATTGAGGAAACGTTTCGCCACACAGTGGCTTCATCAGTCATTGCCTTGAGTCTATGTAATCAGTCCATCAATCTTGAAAAGAATACAACATAAGATACCCAAGTGTTGCACATGCGAAGAAGTTGCTTATATACTGTAGACAGGTGAGGTGCAGCAGTCGTAGGTGGTGTCACATGACAGGTGAGGTGCAGCAGTCGTAGGTGGTGTCACATTTGACAAAAATCCACATTGGAAGTAGGTCATGCCTAAAGGTTAGGCAAGTGAAGGATTCCCGGTATTAAGATACCAAGATGTTGCTGTGTCTGACATGTTGATAAATGGTTCAGAGAACCGAAAAGTTGATAAATTAGACACATATGCAACACTTGGGTATCTTTATTGGGATCTTAATACAGGCATGACCTAGTTCCACATTTGATTTGTCAAGTGTGATACCACCTACGACTGCTTCACCTCACCTGCCTACAGTATATAAGCCACTTCTTCGCGCATATGCTGTGTTCTTTTCAAAATTAATGGACTGATTACATCGACTCAATGCTGAGGGACTGATTACCTCAATAAAGATACGCAAGTATTGCACATGTATCTAACTTATCAGTGATAATTGTGGCTTCCCTCCTGCCTCTCTTACCCCGCCGGGAACGGGCATGAAAAAGGTAGTTCCCTATGGCAGTAATTTGATACAGTATTCTCCAATAATTTTAGTTATTCAATTAAATACCATTTAAGCTGTATGAATTAATAAAAAAAGTTTAAATCCCCTGATGAAGCATTGGTATTTAAATTTCAAGCTCTGCTGGCGTCCCCTGATCTGAGTGTAATGATTACAATTTACGATATTTGCATTATTTACTAATACCCCAGTATTACAGCCTCGGTGGAAGAGCTGACCATCTGCAAGTAAAGCTTTCCTTCATCTAAGGCAGATAGTAAAGCTAATGTAAAGCTTGATTTACTTGAGTAAAATCTTAACTGCATTAAAAGAAGTTTATTATATTATATAACTAATAAAGCTTGATAAAGAGGTTTACCATTTACGGCCTGCGTGATAGTGTCTTTTTTCCGATGTAGATAAAACTGATGACTATCTGTCTTATCTTTTTTCCTGAAAAAAAAAAAAAACATTATTTTTCTTGGGGTGAGAAAAGAATGTTCTGAGTCAAGTGATGGTGATATCTCTATGCATTATAAACACAGCTATGTATCTCTAGGCCTGGACACGTCTGAGACGTGTGAGTTACTCTTGAATGCTCACTCTCTTACACCTACCCCTCTAGCGCTACCCTCCACACGAGGGGTATGGAGTGTACAATATGGTAGCCGCTTCGGAGGCAAAATCTAAATCTAAACTCCATCTCTATTCTCTTTCTTTCCTTCCTATCTCTCTCTCTCTCTCTCATCGATATGCATTTCTTATTCTGAAAACACTATTTTTAAATAATACCTAACAAAAAATATTTAAATATCACTAGTACAATACAGAAAAAGAGAGTGTGTGTTAGTTAGTTAGTTAGTTAGTTAGTGTGTGTGTGTGTGTGTGTGTGTGTGTGTGTGTGTGTGTGTGTAAAAGGGGGGAAGGGTGCTGTGCAATGCAAGAAAAGTTAGTTGAGTCGCCAGAGCGGTTAGTTTAGCTCCATGCTCATCCCGTGAGCAGTAGCGAAAAAAAACAGGATTACAGAGGTCACAATAGGTCGTTATCAGCCCCCACCAGGCATCGTTATATCACGGGAAAAATATTAGTTAATTCATATATTACCATTTCTTCAATTAGCTAATGAACACAATACAACGTGGAATTTAATTCTCAAAAACATGTCATTATTGGGTTGCAGTTTCTTCCAAAAAAATCATTCATCTAGTGGACGCAAAGATTTCAGACAGCTTATTAACAATGAAATGTTGTGTCATATGTTTGCATGGAGGTGCCACTGAATGGCTGGATGTTTGGCACTAAAATATTATGATGTAGTGTATGGCCCTTGTCTCTGTCCACATAATTTGTATTTGACGTCACTGACTGACATTGACCTCTTCGCTCTCGGGCTGAGAGGTTGTGCGGCGCAGTAGCTCCTGACCTAGTCTTGGCGCAACTTCCGTTTTTCGGCAAGATGGCGACCAGTATGAGGAGGAGACGCAACACAGTGTGTATTGAGTTACTACAGGGAGCTATCTACCCAGTAAATGCTTCTGTTTTGCTGCCAGCGATTATCCGTGACACCTTTGGTGTTATCAACGATGACCTTTACGGAGTTGCCTTGAATGGCTCGAGGAGAATTTTTGTGAAATTCAACACAGCAGAGGCGTATGAGAAGATAGTGGAACGCTACCAGGAGGAATGTATCATCGTCAACACTGGATTAGAGGTCAGGCTAAGGGATGTTTCGGCCTACTATACTTATGTTCGTGTGAGAAACGTGCCATTTGAGACCTTAGAGTGGACCTAAGTGAAGTATTTCAACAATATGGTGTAGTGCACACGACAACAATGGGGCGTTGGACGGACGGAATTTATGAAGGATTGCCTGAGGGCTCTTACACTTTAAAAATGACCTTAAAACGCCCCATACCGTCATATGTCATGCTGGACGAATTTAGGACGCAAGTGTTTGTCACTTACGCAGGACAGCGTAAGACTTGCAGAATGTGTGGGCATACGATCATATGGCGGCGGGTGCCCCGCAGCCCTGGCGTCGAGAATGGTGACTCATAATGTACCTGTGGTACAAGCCCCTTTGAGGAACCTGTACCTGCGAATGTGGTAGAGATGGGTAATGCCAGTTGGGCAGATGTAGTGCAAGGAGTGGAGGACCGTTGTGTGACACTCCCTGAAGCACTGGGTGCTTCGCCAGTGGGTGAGTTGGAACATGTACTAGAGACTGATGGGACGGTGGAGGGTGTGCAACAAGAGGAATTGCCGAAACCAGTGCAAGAGATGATAAGCACTTTTCTGGCTGGTTCGGAGGTGGATGCCTCGGGAACGAACGGAACATTGCAGGGAGAGGAGGAAAGGCTTATCCAAGCTGTTAATGTGTTAGAGGAAGGGGCAGACAGGCTACAGAAGCGAGAGGTGGAGGCCATTGTGCATAGGGAAGAGGAAGTGAGCACGGATGAGATGGAGGTTGGGGTTAAATCTAGAAAGAGGGCTGGCGAAACATGGATGATGATGTTCTAACACCTGGCCAGCGTTCAGGCAAGAAGGTATGGGTGGAGAGGCCAGGGAAAGGGACAGTGGGAGATCAGGGAAAGGCGAGGGGACATAGTGTGAGACAAGACAGGACTAAAGGTAGTATAGTAAAGAGTGCCACAGGTAGAACACAGACACCCAGGGGAAAGCCCCCGTTGGCGTATTCCAGTGTTTAACAATAAATGCAAATGGCCTTAGGGCTGAAGTAAAGCGTAGTTGGATGGAGGTTATACTGAGACGATATGACATAGACGTGTGTTTTATACAAGAGCATAACTTCAGGTGTGGTAGAGATTTGAGATTAAAGGGGTATCAAATATTTGCAGGTAGCTCGGGGAAGTTAAAGGGTGGGGTGGCAGTGGGTGTGAAAGAATCCAGCCCCTTCCGATTGTTAGCTTGGGAGGAGGGAGGAGGGGGGAGAGTAGTGAGGGTGGATGGAGTGTTGGGAGGCATAAGGGTGTGCTTTGTAGGTATTTACATGCCTGCTGACAGTAATCGTAGAGTTAAGGAGGAGTTTGTGAGGGATGTCTTGACTTTTTATTTGAGAGGGCTGCCAATGATTACGGTGTTGGGTGGTGACTGGAACTGTATTATTAGGAAAAAAGATGTGGAACCTAGAGGGGCAGGTTGTGAGTTAGGGTCTTGCGTACATTATTGAGGGAGGTGGGGGTATTAGATGTGGTAAGGGGAGATGGTTGGGGTGTAGAGCATACCTTCGTGAGAAGAGGATATGCTGCCAGATTAGATCGAGTGTATGTCACAAAGGATGTTACAGTGGGGAGGGTTCGCACGTTAGATATTGGTTTTTCAGATCATCGTGGTGTTATAGTGGAGGTGACGTGGGAGGGAATGGTACGCAGGTACAATAGTTTTTGGAAGATGAATGTAAGTTTGCTGCGGGGGGAGGAAGAGCGGACATTATTTGCCGAATGGTGGGGGTCATTATGGAAGGAAGGGGCAGGGGAACGGGAGAAGGATTTTCTGGAATGGTGGGAAACAAGTGCGAAGACGAGAATAAGGGAATATTACAGAAATAGAGGTAAGGAGGAGGCTGGGTGGAAGTTTGGTCTTCAGAAGTATTTAGAGGGTCAGCTGCAGGAATGTTATTGGGGGGTAGTAGGTTTGGGAAAATACGGGACTTGAGGGGTAGGTTAAAGGACATTCAAAATGACCGCTTTGACGACATAAGAGTCAGGGAGGCATTGAGGAGGCGTTATGGGGGGATAAACCATCTGGTTGCGTGTTGCGACAGTTCAGAGACAGACAGAGGTGTACTACGATAATGGGGGTAGAAGTGTGTACAGGGGTAGGTGGCTATAACGTGGGACAAGTGTTAGGAACGACAGATGGTATAAGCAATTATGCTGATTTTTGGTTTGAGAGGAAATTAGCGGAGAGGACAGAGAGGGGTAGGGAGGGAGGGATTATTGAGGAAGGAATCCTGTGTCGTGTGGGAAAAGAGGAGTGTGAGAGTTTAAGTGGAAGTATAAGTGAGCAGGAGGTGGGGGAGGCTGTGGCTAGTTTAACGTTAGGAAAGGCACCAGGTATAGATGGAATACCTAATGACTTTTACGTATTACACTGGGAAACATTGCGAGAATGTTTGGTGCTTTTGTTCAATTGTATGAAAGAGAAGGGACGGTTGGGTGAAACGCAGAGTACGGGGGTGGTTGTTCTGGTGCCGAAGAAAGGGAGAAGAGGACCTTGGGAAATTATAGAGCCTTATCCCTCATGTGTGGGGATTATAAAATTTTGCAAAAATATTGGGTAATAGGATGAAATTGGTGCTTGACAAAGTCATACATCAGGGGCAGTTCGGTATACCTGGTAGAAGTATGAATGTGGGACATGTTCGTATCAAGGATTTTATTGAGAGTAGGAAGGGCGGGGGTGTTCTGGGAATTGATTGGAAGGAAGCGTATGACAGTGTGGATCGACGAATGTTGGGAAATATGTTGAGAAGACAGGGATATGGAGAGGACATTGCCGCATGGGTAGAGACTTTGTATAATTCAGCAAAGGTGCAGGTGCAGGTGAACGGGAAGTTGGGACGACAGGTGATGATGGAAAGGGATTGAGACAGGGGTGTCCATTGTCACAAATCCTATTCGCGTGTTTGCAAGATTCTTTTTATAGGTTAATAGAGGAAGGAGTGGGAGAGAGTGGACAGGGGGAGGCTTGTGGTGTGGGAATAGTGGGGTACGTAGATGATACAACTGTACTAGTGGGTGGGGAGGAAGGGTTGGCGAACGTGGGACGTATTATAGAGATTTTGGGGCGGCGACAGGGATGAGGGTCAATGGTGCGAAATCTAAGTTATTGGAAGTGGGAATGTGGGTGGGAGGAGGCTTGGGAGAGGCGTATGGATGGAAGGTTGTTGATAGGATTAAAATTTGTGGAATAGTATACTATATGGCGGATGTGGAAGAGGCTAGGCAGGTAAATTCTGTGGAGGTGGTGGGTAGGGCTCTGGGTAGAATGAGGGGCTGGAGGCCGGGAGATGTAACACTAATACAGAGGGTGGTGGTGGTGAATACTCTTGTATATAGTAAGGTGTGGAATGTGGCTGCCGTGTATCCTTTGAGGATGGAAGAGGTAAGAGAATTACAAAGGAAAGTGTTAAGGTATGTGTGGGGGTATGGAAGGCCATGGTTAAGAAAGGAGGTCGTTATGATGAAAGTCCGAAAAGGTGGGTTGGGACTTATTCCCTTGGAAAATAGGGTGAAAGCTGTGTATGTAAAACAGTGTTTTTTGAGAAAAGGGGGGGTGCGGGGATTGCGTGTAGGGAGGGTCATGGAGGATGTACGAAAGTGGTGGGAGGGGAAGGAATTGCGGGTGTGTGAAGATATGGCAAGGCAGTTGTTGATAGGGAGGGAGCCTAAAAGGGTAAAGGTGGGTAGGCTGGGGAGGGTTAGTGATAGGGTAGGGGTGGTGCAGGGGCAGGAACAATTTCCGGTTTATAATTGGAGGGAGATTTGGGGGGAATTTAGAAAGATGCGTTTCAGGCCAAGGGTCAGGGAAGTAGTATATAGATTTTTATTGGGTATATTGGCGTCTAGGACGGCATTGTATAGAATGGGGTTGATGAGTACGAATGCATGTCAGTGGTGTGGGGATGAAGAGACAGCCTATCATGCTGTCTACTTTTGTGAATCGTTATTGTGTTGGTGGGAGGGGGGGGGACATTTTTCGCTCTTGAGGGCCTTAAGTTTTGATGTGGAGGGAACACCGAAAGAAGTAGGACGGGCAATTAAGTATGTAGTTGCGGATTTTTTGCACGTATCGTGGGGAATGCGGGAGGTGGGTGGGGTCTGTAGGGTCAGAGCATTATCGGGTAGCGTGTATAGGACCATGTGTAGAAACAGGATATTATATGGAGGTAAATGGGTAGCGAGTTTTTCTGAGGGGTATAGATCTTTAACAGTGGAAAAATTATTACGATGATTAAATGTAGTGTGGGAATGGACTGGATTCAATGTGGGATAGTAGTAGGTAGGGTGGGGGTAGATTTGTTGCGTGTGTATATAGACGTCTAGCTGTTTGATCCTGGGGGAAGGTGGAAGACTGGAGACTAACATACTCTGATTTTGAGAGTTGGGGTAAAGACAACTGACGAGAAAGGGGAGCATAGGAATAGGAGGATGAAAGTGTATCAGGATGGACCATACTACATTAGGACGTGACGAAGGACATGTTCAATTAAATGGAGTACGCCAGCGGGGGTTTTTGGTAGTGTTGAGAGGATGTGTTATTGAGAAGTTATAATTTTCAAATCATGCTTAATATAGGAACTGTCATTGGCTAGTTCCTTCAAATGGTGTAATTAAATTATGTTATATTGCTTTAATGTGTTGAGAAACACAAAAGTTCAGAAGATAATTTTTCTATCAATATTGTAAAAGTTTCACTTGTTAAGAGGTGATATTAAGGAGTACACAGTTTCCTTAATTAATAAGACACATTGAAAATATTAAGGAAGTATGTATGCTTAATGAGGTTTATGCATTCTTTTTACATGGACATAGGCTTTATGAACGCTATGACATGATCCTTTGATTATTGTATTGTATAATGTAAGATTTTGTGTTACTGTTAAATAGTCATTGGCACTCTTGGAGATGATTGTAGGGTTTAGGCTAATATGTTGCCATATATTGTACTGGTGAGATAACAGTCATTATATTATTATGGATGTACCGAGGGTGTTTTAGATTTCTGTAATAATCATTTGGCTATCATGTATTTGTATTTAAACAATCTAGAGGTTCATGAAATAGTGAGAACATAACAAGTAGTCATTTTGTTCTAGTGTGATTACACTGCCAGTATATCATTAAGGATGTTTTCAAAGAATGCATATAGTATAAATATTATGTAGGTATATACTTGTTGGTCAGGTTTTATTGTTCGTTATATACAGAATGTAGACACTGTTTGCTGGTTATTTTGTATTTTGTTGCTCTGGAAGCAATAGTGAAGCGCAGTTTTGTAAGATTTTCTTATTATGTACTATGGTTTTTATAATAAAATATAAAAAAAAAAATGATTACAATTTACGATATTTGCATTATTTACTAATACCCCAGTATTACAGCCTCGGTGGAAGAGCTGACCATCTGCAAGTAAAGCTTTCCTTCATCTAAGGCAGATAGTAAAGCTAATGTAAAGCTTGATTTACTTGAGTAAAATCTTAACTGCATTAAAAGAAGTTTATTATATTATATAACTAATAAAGCTTGATAAAGAGGTTTACCATTTACGGCCTGCGTGATAGTGTCTTTTTTCCGATGTAGATAAAACTGATGACTATCTGTCTTATCTTTTTTCCTGAAAAAAAAAAAAAACATTATTTTTCTTGGGGTGAGAAAAGAATGTTCTGAGTCAAGTGATGGTGATATCTCTATGCATTATAAACACAGCTATGTATCTCTAGGCCTGGACACGTCTGAGACGTGTGAGTTACTCTTGAATGCTCACTCTCTTACACCTACCCCTCTAGCGCTACCCTCCACACGAGGGGTATGGAGTGTACAATATGGTAGCCGCTTCGGAGGCAAAATCTAAATCTAAACTCCATCTCTATTCTCTTTCTTTCCTTCCTATCTCTCTCTCTCTCTCTCATCGATATGCATTTCTTATTCTGAAAACACTATTTTTAAATAATACCTAACAAAAAATATTTAAATATCACTAGTACAATACAGAAAAAGAGAGTGTGTGTTAGTTAGTTAGTTAGTTAGTTAGTTAGTTAGTTAGTTAGTGTGTGTGTGTGTGTGTGTGTGTGTGTGTAGGGGGGAAGGGTGCTGTGCAATGCAAGAAAAGTTAGTTGAGTCGCCAGAGCGGTTAGTTTAGCTCCATGCTCATCCCGTGAGCAGTAGCGAAAAAAAACAGGATTACAGAGGTCACAATAGGTCGTTATCAGCCCCCACCAGGCATCGTTATATCACGGGAAAAATATTAGTTAATTCATATATTACCATTTCTTCAATTAGCTAATGAACACAATACAACGTGGAATTTAATTCTCAAAAACATGTCATTATTGGGTTGCAGTTTCTTCCAAAAAAATCATTCATCTAGTGGACGCAAAGATTTCAGACAGCTTATTAACAATGAAATGTTGTGTCATATGTTTGCATGGAGGTGCCACTGAATGGCTGGATGTTTGGCACTAAAATATTATGATGTAGTGTATGGCCCTTGTCTCTGTCCACATAATTTGTATTTGACGTCACTGACATCTCCGTACTGTCAGAGATGCTTATAGGCCAGCTTTAATCTAGCACTAACAACATATTGCAATCAACTTGCTTACCTAAATTATCAACTTTGTCATGCTCTTAGAGGCCTGTCAGATAGGGAATTCACAAAAAGTTCATTTTAATCCTTTTCTTAATCTGTGTATCTCTGAACCTAGCGTCATACACAAGTGTGCTACATTCACATCTCAGCCTATTTAATGCAAGTAATAAAGAAAGAGATAGTTAGTATTTAACTATCCGAGGTCGTAGTTTCCACTAGTTTGGTCAAGTATGGCAAATAGTTCAGTTTGTAAGGTAGAAGCCCATTTATTAATTATAATATACCTTTGTATTATAGTACCCTCACGCAATTCCCGCCCTCAAATTGGCTAATCAACATGCATCAAGGTTGATGGAGTGAGTACATCAAACTACCTCCACCTCGTCTTCCAGTAAGGTTGATGTCTCCAGAAGTGTAATTTATCTTTGTAATCGAATGAGGAATCCTGCAGCGCAGACCAAACATTTTGCTTATAAAGATTCCCAGTATTGCTGTGTCTTGTCATCAGTATACCACCTGCTAGGTTCTCAGTTAATGTAAGAGAGAGAGAGAGAGAGAGAGAGAAAAATATATTTAGATATTGACACCAAAGCGGGTAGTTTATTGTGGACCCCACATCCACAGTGCGAAATGTAGCGCAATTGCCTATGGATGCACAAAAGACCTAGGGACTAGGCTCCAAAAGGGTTAACAAGAGTATACCTGCATATATATCTGCGATTTATGTTTAATTTAATATAAGTAAATTTAGAATATTTGCTGAAAAATGTATGGAATCCTATTTTCAATAATAATACACCTTGACACATTACGTAAGTTATTAACTATCTTCTAAATACCTCAATAAAAAAAAAAAAGTTTTCAGGATAGTGACCATAAGTCTGAGCGAGAGAATGGTTTACAGTTGTTTACAGTAGGAGAGTCAGGGCCGTAAATTTTCAGTCTCACACAAATCCAGGAGCGGTGCCTCGCCTTGCTTACACTAGGACTTTCAGAGTGGGTAGCCATTAATGGGTAGCCATTAATGACAGTAGATGGGGGACCTGTCAAATATTCATAGACTCCGAATGTAGACCTAGTTTCGATGATCATAGAATGTAGACCTATTTTAGATCATAGAATGTAGAAGACGACTTTTATCATATTATTATTTCGTAAGGCTTACCCTGGATAATCTCAGAAAGCCTGGCAGTGTGCCTTATTTATGTGGGGATCTTCAATTATATACACCAGGTATATAATTGTGAGGTAGGAAGGTAGACCTAACCAACCAGTGTAAATTGTCACACCCCTTGCCTTGGCAGGGAAGTGTTAGAAATGTAGGCAAACACCTAGCGCCAGACGTCTCGGGTCTCATTGTTCGAAAAGTCTACCCTTTGTTAACCCGCAAAACCTGGAGTTAAGGGAAGGGGATGCATGGCGCAGGATATAATCTAAGAGACAAGACTTGGGGAGAGCCCTTGCCTGCGTGTAGAGGGCTCTGGAGAGACTTGGGTCAGAGCTCTTGCCGGCGTGCATAGTTCAGGGCGTGGGAGCTGGAGTCTCTGTGGCAGGCTTGAGGCTGGCTGTTCTAGCTGGAGAGAGCTGTCGCCAGTGTAGTTCTTGGAACTTGTGGCTAGAGGTTGACTTGGTTCCTGTGGTGAACTATTCGCTGAACTTATACTGCAAGTTACATTCACTTTTGTGTCAGTTAAATTGTAACCCTTTGTCTCACAGCTTGTATATACCCCATTTATCTTAAATCCAATCCTGTTCGCCTGTTCCCAATTATATTACTGTACAAAGACTTAATAATAAATCTGTGAGGGGAATAGTAATATTCACTGTCCCCGTTATTTTATTTAATAATATTTAATATGTTATTCTTATTTTATTTAAAGTATTGAGGGATGAGTAGTGTAGAGTTAATGAGAGGTGATGGTGTAGTCACCAGCGACCTCACATTACCTCCCCTCCCGTCATTCGACTCACCTCTCCTGCGTACTCCCTCCCTTTACTCATTTTCTGTAGATGAATGTTTCAGAGAACGGACAAGTTGATAAATTAGACACATGTGCAACATTCGGGTATCTTATGCTGTATTCTTTTCAAGATTGATGGACTGATTACATCGACTCAAGGCTGAGGGACTGATTACCTCAAACTCCTCCTGTTCTTCACCATTCTCCTTTGTATGGACTGATGAAGCCACTGTGTGGCGAAACGTTTCCTCATAAAAAATACCCAAGTGTTGCACATGTGTAATTTACCACTCCATTTTCTCTTTATTCCCATCATTATTACCCATCTCTGCCCCCCTATATGACATACTCAACAGGTATACAGTCCACAGGTATTTATTCAACGGGTATTTACTCAACAAAGACTGTTGGACTGGTTACATCTCCAATTCATGTACTTCGTGTCCCATCAGACTGATGTCTCCTGGATGTAATTCATCTCTAAATTACTTCCACTGTGAAAAACAGAACGTGAGCTTCGTCGACACATGAAGAACATGTGAGGTTTTTGGACACAGCACGAAGAACATGTGGGCTTCGTCGACACAGTATGAAGAACACGTGGGCTTCGTCGACACATTATGAAGAACACGTGGGCTTCGTCGATCCAGTAAGTGATAAAAGAAAGACAACACGTTAGCTTCGCCGACACAGTATGAAGAACACGAATTTCGTCGACACGAAATGAAGAACAATACGTGAGCTTCGTGGACAGAGTATGAAGAACACCTGGACAACGTCGACACAGATTTAGATTTTGTCGCTGAAGCTGCTAATTTATTGTGTACCCCGTATCCTTCCTGTGGAGGGTAGCGCAAGAGCATATGGATATACATAACGTCTAGAAACTAGGCACCAAAAGGGTTAACAGAGGTACATCTGAATTTTGATCTATAACTGTCGTATCTGTTGTAAGTAAAATTAGGATATTTGCTTAATATGCCTGGTATCTTTTTTTCATCAATAAAATAACATGACATATTACTGTATATTTCTATATTCCTCAATAAGTGGACAGTGAAGCACATAGTGTTCAAGAAAGTCACCATATATCCGATCACATACTTTGCATTTAGTGTGACCATCATCTGTCACACTGACATAAGTACTTATAGCCAAGCCTAAACCTGGCTACTACAACATCAGTCAGTCTGTTCATATGGCAAGTTGCTCCATAAACATATTTACGAACTCAAATTAAGTTGTAATAAACTATAATAAACATTCATGTTGACACATTACTGTTCAAAGAGAGAGAAATAGCTGTTACATCAAAGAGGTAATAAGCAGTTATGGCAATATAAAGCAGCCGAAGTGAAGACAGCCTCAAGCTACTACACATCCACATCAGAAGAATTACGAGAGATGATTAAGTTAAGTTAAGGAAGGAAGGAAGGAAAGAAAGGGAAACAACTCACAGACAATGACAAGAAATTATATGAAGACCTCACCTCTAAAACTTCACCACCACCACCACATCCTCTTCATCACCACCATAACCCCTTACCACCATCACTACATATCACCACTACCCTTCACCACCACCACTACACCTCACCACTACCCCTTCCCACCACCACTACACCACCACCACTACTACCCACACGAGCAGAGCTACAATATAGATCAAAGCCTTTGTTAGTTTCTTTCCTGTTTCTGCTCTTTAATTAACTCCACAAGCCTTCACAAAGGAAGTCATCCAATATTCCCCCAAGGATAATAAACTTATTAATCCTGAATGTAAGATACGATATTCCGATATTGTTTAATATTACTGAAGAACGAGCAGACTCAGGGTTTACAATATTACTGCATCGAATTATTTGGTGAGAGGGTTCGTGGGTACTCACCTCACTTGTCGTTGCAAGCAAGAAAGCAGAGAGGCAGGCAGGTCATGTATACATACAAGGAAGCAGTAACAGGCAAGCGCGCAGGCAGAAAGGTGGGCAGACAGGCAGGTTGACAGAGGCAAGCAGAGAAGCAGACATATATGTATGCATGCGAGTCAGCAGTTACAGGCAAGCGGGCAAACAGAAAAAGCAGTTAAGCAGACAAGCAGGAAGGCAGACAAGGCAGTGGGTAGGCAGAAAGAACGCTAAAATAAAATCAGACATACATATAGACTAAGAGAAGTATAAACAATGAGATACACAAACTGGAAGGGAAAAAAAATTCCACAGGGAAGATAATTATGTGGGCGCGGCGCGAGGTTAACAAGAGGGGTCCCCTAGTTAGCGGGTAATTGCTTGTTAACGCACGCATTTGGTTACGGATGGGTTGCCAACAGCGGTTTTTATTAGCTTGCTAATTCCGATAATGTTGTTAATTTTGATGCTTAACTTGAATCAAGTTGAAAAGAGAGAGTTCCACAATTTACAAATGTGTTGGCAGTGTGTTACATCTATGTTATTTGTGTTACAAGTTATTTTGACTCCTTAGCTGGGGATAAAAAAAAAGTGGATTTACTCCAAACAGAGAAAGAGTAGTGACTCCCAGAGAGAGTGTGTGTGTGTGTGTGTGTGTGTGTGTGTGTGTGTGTGTGTGTATGTGTGTGTGTATGTGTGTGTGTATGTGTGTGTGTGTGTATGTGTGTGTATGTGTGTATGTGTGTGTGTGTATGTGTGTGTGTGTATGTGTGTATGTGTGTGTATGTGTGTATGTGTGTGTATGTGTGTATGTGTGTGTGTGTGTGTGTGTGTGTGTATGTGTGTATGTGTGTATGTGTGTGTGTGTGTGTGTGTGTGTGTGTATGTGTGTGTATACTCGCCTACCGGCTGCAGGAGTCGAGTCATAGTTCCTGGCCCCGCCTCTACGCTGGTCGCTACTAGGGCCACTCTCTGCTCTAAGAGCTTTATCGTACCTCTTCTTAAAGCTAAGTATGGATCCTGCCTCCACTACACCACTCTCCAGGTTGTTCGACTTCATGACACCTCTATAACTGAAGAAATACTTCCTAACATCCCTATGACTCGTGTGTGTGTGGGGGGGGGGGCAGACACTACGGACCAGCTGTGAGGTCTCACTGTTGCGTCATCACACGCTTCCATGTCGTGTTATGTCAGATAAATTTACAGCAGGAAAATAAGTTATACTGCCACTAGCTAATATAAACACATTAGCTACAACATGTTCAAACATTTACCCTTCCTCTCTTGATTTATCCACAGCAGGAAAGATCATATACCCATTGTTTTTGTTTAATCTTCAAGAGAAAAAAAGTATCTACTTTTTGGTTTATCTACAGCAGAAAAGAATACTTTCATTACTATATAAACTGCTGGTGGAGGCTGGTATTCAAACTGAGGGTGGTTGAAATTAGCCTTGAGCTTACCACTACCACGAGTGTCCTCGGATCACGAACACTTAGCTCTGCTGGGTGCATGATCTTCGAAGGATCGCTGGTTAATGGTTAAGGCAATGTGAACGTCGTGTGTGTGTGTATATATATATATATATATATATATAAGTTGCTCGCTCATCAAGGCCTTTTCCGCTGCAACAGCAAGCGCGTCGTCAGGAGTAGTGTAATGAAAGGAATGGAATATGAAATGTGACTGGGAGTCCGGAGAGAAGCGTTCAGCATGATGCCTCATCAGGGTGGCACCAGTTAGCGCTGCTCTACAAGTCCAGGATTATGTTTTACAAACGAGGACTGCTGAAAATTTTGTATGTTCTAAACATAGTGAACATCAGTGGTAAAGCTTTGATGAGAGAAGTCATTACATTTTTTTCCTCATTTTTAACTTCAACGTGACGAACCATAAAAGTCATTCCACGTTCAGCAGAAGACATTGACCAAGATTTGATCATAGTAGTACAGCCATATAACACACTTATGGATAGTGACTTTTCATTGATCATCTTACTGGACGTCTCTGGCTGCAATACATGGAGATGACTAATGCCTTTTGCCACTTCATAAAATCAGAAAAAACAGGAAACTGGAAAGGTTATTTCCATTATCCAAGAAATGCTGGAGTATTTTGTAACTGGTGCCTATTAGGCAGAGCTGCTTCATATAAGTGCAATATGATGCGTGGTTCAGTGGCAGGGCTCCAGCGTGCAACTCAAGGATCTTGGGTCAGTCTTAGCACACGAAACATAGGTTTGCGTACACCTGTTGCCCCTCTTAACCTAACAATAAATAAGTACCTAGGTAGAGGGAAAGGGAAGGTTAAACTTTGAAACAAGCTGAGGTAGCCTGCAAATTCAGCGGTTAAGAAAAAGTGAATAATTATGGCAGCTGGTTAGTATATCACACAAGAGTGTTGGACTCACTGCGTCCTATTTTAGCACTTTAACAGTTAAATTATTCCTCAGTGTTAGCGTGCAGCTGACTTGCTGCCTTAATGACCTAGACTATAGCTGTTCATATGTCAAGAGCAGAGGGGAAAATATTGATTTTTTTTCTGTATTACTGTAGCATGACAGTTCCTGCAGTTAGCCATAGAGGTTAACTATCCGTTTCAGGGACTTGCATCATGGTCAGTCTTTTCTTGATTTCTGATAGAGTAACATCTAACACATTTAATAATGTTAATGGTAATAAGTAATACATATTTTATGAAAAAGAGGATAAATAAATATACAAGGTATGATATAGCACGTAAGGAAAGTAGTTTGTTGGATTATGTATTGGTGGATAAAAGGTTGATGAGTAGGCTTCAGGATGTACATGTTTATAGAGGGGCAACGGATATATCAGATCATTATTTGGTTGTAGCTACAGTTAGAGTAAAAGGTAGATGGGACAAAAAGAAAATGGCAACAGCAAGTAAGAGAGAGGTAAAAGTGTATAAACTAAGGGAGGAAGAAGTTAGGGTGAGATATAAGCAACTATTGGCAGAAAGGTGGGCTAGTGCAAGTAGGAGTAGTGGGGGTTGAAGAGAGTTGGGATAGTTTTAAAAATGCAGTATTAGAATGTGGGGCAGAAGTTTGTGGCTATAGGAGGGTGGGTGCAGGAGGAAAGAGGAGTGAGTGGTGGAATGAAGAAGTAAAGGGTGTGATAAAAGAGAAAAAGGTAGCTTATGAGAGGTTTTTACAAAACAGAAGTGTTAATAGAAGAGCAGAGTATATGGAGAGTAAAAGAAAGGTGAAGAGAGTGGTGAGAGAGTGCAAAAGAAGAGCGGATGAAAGAATGGGAGAGGCTCTGTCAAGAAATTTTGCTGAAAACAAGAAAATTTTTGGAGTGAGATAAACAAGGTAAGAAAGCCTAGGGAACGAATGGATTTGTCAGTTAAAAACAGAGTAGGGAGTTAGTAGATGGGGAGCTGGAGGTATTGGGTAGATGGCGGGAATATTTTGAGGAACTTTTAAATGTCGATGAAAAGAGGGAGGCGGTAATTTCATGTACTGGCCAGGGAGGTACAACATCGTTTAGGAGTGAAGAAGAGCAGGATGTGAGTGTGGGGGAGGTGCGTGAGGCATTACGTAGAATGAAACGGGGTAAAGCAGCTGGAATTGACGGAATCATGACAGAAATGTTAAAAGCAGGGGGGGATATAGTGCTGGAGTGGTTGGTATTTTTGTTTAATAAATGTATGAAAGAGGGAAAGTACCTAGGGATTGGCAGAGAGCATGTATAGTTCCTTTATAAAAAGGGGAAGGGGGATAAAGAGAGTGTAAAAATTATAGGGGAATAAGTTTACTGAGTATACCAGGTAAAGTGTATGGCAGGGTTATTATTGAAAGAATTAGAGGTAAGACAGAGAGTAGGATTGCAGATGAGCAAGGAGGCTTTAGAATGGGTAGGGGATGTGTAGATCAAGTGTTTACAGTGAAGCATATATGTGAACAGTATTTAGATAAAGGTAGAGAAGTTTTTATTGCATTTATGGATTTAGAAAAGGCATATGATAGAGTGGATAGGGGAGCAATGTGGCAAATGTTGCAAGTGTATGGAATAGGTAGTAAGTTACTGAAGGCTGTAAAGAGTTTTTATGAGGATAGTGAGGCTCAGGTTAGGGTGTGTAGGAGAGAGGGAGATTACTTCCCGGTAAAAGTAGGTCTTAGACAGGGATGTGTAATGTCACCATGGTTGTTTAATATATTTATAGATGGGGTTGTAAAGAAGTAAATGCTAGGGTGTTGGGGAGAGGGTGGGATTAAATTATGGAGAATTAAATGCAAAATGGGAGTTGACACAGTTACTTTTTGCTGATGATACTGTGCTTATGGGAGATTCTAAAGAAAAGTTGCAAAGGTTAGTGGACGAGTTTGGGAGAGTGTGTAAAGGTAGAAAGTTAAAAGTGAACATAGATAAGAGTAAGGTGATAAGGGTATCAAACGATTTAAATAAAGAAAAATTGGATATCACATTGGAGAGAGGGATTATGGAAGAAGTAAATGTTTTCAGATATTTGGGAGTTGACGTGTCAGCGGATGGGTTTATGAAGGATGAGGTTAACCATAGAATTGATGAAGGAAAAAAGGTGAGTGGTGCATTGAGGTATCTGTGGGGACAAAAAACGTTATCCATGGAGGCAAAGAAGGGAATGTACGAAAGTATAGTGGTACCAACACTCTTATATGGATGTGAAGCATGGGTTGCAAATGCTGCAGCGAGGAGGAGGCTGGAGGCAGTGGAGATGTCCTGTCTAAGGGCAATGTGTGTGTAAATATTATGCAGAAAATTCGGAATGTGGAAATTAGGAGAAGGTGTGGAGTTACTAAAAGTATTTGTCAGAGGGCTGAAGAGGGGTTGTTGAGGTGGTTTGGTCATTTAGAGAGAATGGATCAAAGTAGAATGACTTGGAGAGCGTATAAATCTGTAGGGGAAGGAAGGCGGGGTAGGGGTCGTCCTAGAAAAGGTTGGAAGGAAGGGGTAAAGGAGGTTTTGTGGGCGAGGGGCTTGGACTTCCAGCAAGCATGTGTGAGCGTGTTAGATAGGAGTGAATGGAGACGAATGGTTTTTGGGACATGACGATCTGTTGGAGTGTGAGCAGGGTAACATTGTGTGAAGGGATTCAGGGAAACCAGTTAATTGATTTAGTTGGACTTGAGTCCTGGAAATGGGAAGTACAATGCCTGCACTTTAAAGGAGGGGTCTGAGATAGTGACAGCTGGGAGGGACTTTTCTCAGCTGTAGTATCTGAGCGCCTCTGCAAAGACAGTGATTATGTATGAGTGTGGTGAAAGTGTTGAATGATGATGAAAGTATTTTCTTTTTGGGGATTTTCTTTCTTTTTGGGTCACCCTGCCTCGGTGGGAGACGGCCGACTTGTTGAAAAAAAAAAAAAAAAAAAAAAATCTTCGGATAATTATCAGTGTCAGCTTGTGGCAAGTTAACTCACTCTGTTAAAACTGGAGACTATTTACGTTTCTATCTCAATCACAAAAGTGATGACTTACAACAATCAATATATAATATATATATATATATATATATATATATATATATATATATATATATATATATATATATATATATATATATACATACTCTACTGCCTCTTCCTTCATGTCTGCTTTTCTGTTTCACCTTGCCTGTGTGTCTCTTCCCATCTACCTCATCTTGCCTGTGTGTCTCTTCCCATCTACCTCATCTTGCCTGTGTGTCTCTTCCCATCTACCTCATCTTGCCTGTGTGTCTCTTCCCATCTACCTTATCTTGCCTGTGTGTCTCTTCCCATCTACCTCATCTTGCCTGTGTGTCTCTTCCCATCTACCTCATCTTGCCTGTGTGTCTCTTCCCATCTACCTCATCTTGCCTGTGTGTCTCTTCCATCTACCTCATCTTGCCTGTGTGTCTCTTCCCATCTACCTCATCTTGCCTGTGTGTCTCTTCCCATCTACCTCATCTTGCCTGTGTGTCTCTTCCCATCTACCTCATCTTGCCTGTGTGTCTCTTCCCATCTACCTCATCTTGCCTGTGTGTCTCTTCCCATCTACCTCATCTTGCCTGTGTGTCTCTTCCCATCTACCTCATCTTGCCTGTGTGTCTCTTCCCATCTACCTCATCTTGCCTGTGTTTAACAGTCTCTGATCTATAGTCTGTCTTCACTTGTTTCTGCCTTTATATAAATTGTTGCTTCAATCTGTCTACTTATGTATATTTACCTGCCTGTCTGTTCATATATTCCTGTCCACTCATGTACCTATGAGTGTACCTCTGCCTGACTGCTAGTCTGCCTGCCTATCTTTCCCTACCATTCCACACTAGCTAAGTCAGTGTCCACGAACAGTGCCAGAAGAGGTTCGAAACATCCTCCTTCCCCAGGTGGCACTCGCATAAGAGCCACTAAGGAGGCAAGGTCAAGCTTGCCCTTTCCCCCAACCACCTTGTTAGCAGCGTCACCCCATTAGTAAGCAACACCACCGCAAAACGACCCCATTAATGTGAAACTGCTCGTAACTGGAATCGTCTGCTGCTGGAAATTGGCAATTAGCGACAAAGAGGACGACCCCTCCTCCTGCCGTCTCCATTTTGAGGTTTCTGTTTGATCCCCTGGGAACTATGATTTCTATATTGGGCCAGATTACACTGTCTGGCTGGCTGGGTAAGAGGCGACCAGGAAGCAACCAGACGAAGATGGAAGCAAGGAGACGAAGATGGAAGCAAGAAGACGAAGATGGAGTCAAGGAGACGAAGAGGGAGGCAAGGAGACGAAGATGGAGTCAAGGAGACGAAGAGGGAGGCAAGGAGACGAAGAGGGAGGCAAGGAGACGAAGATGGAGTCAAGGAGACGAAGATGGAGTCAAGGAGACGAAGAGGGAGGCAAGGAGACGAAGATGGAGTCAAGGAGACGAAGATGGAGTCAAGGAGACGAAGAGGGAGGCAAGGAGACGAAGATGGAGTCAAGGAGACGAAGATGGAGTCAAGGAGACGAAGAGGGAGGCAAGGAGACGAAGACGGAAGCGAGGAGACGAAGATGGAAGCGAGGAGAAGAAGATGGAGTCAAGGAGACGAAGATGGAGTCAAGGAGACGAAGATAAAGACAAGGGAACGAAGATGTAGGCAAGGAAACGAAGATGGAGACAAAGAGACGAAGGTGGAGAAAGCAAGATTATTAAGATGGAGGTAGGAGAGGCAAGGAAACATGAAGACGAAGCTGGAGAGGAGAGAGCAAAGAGATGAAGATATAGGCAAGGACGAAGATGAAGGTGGAGGGAAGAAGAGGCGAAAAGGAAGCAAAGCAACGAAGATATAAAGTGAGCGACGTTGGAGAGAAATGATAAAGCACCACAGCCTAGCTGATCAGGCACTGACTTGAGAAATTTGTCCAGTTCCTTCTTGAAGACAGCCAGGGGTGTGTTGGTAATCCCCATTATATTGGAAGGGAAGACAATGAAAAGTCTTGGTCACTTCACGCTTAATGAGTTTTCACTCAGTATACTCACTGCATCCCTACTGTTCACTGGGGTATTTTGCACGTCTGCCAAGCCACTTTCATGGGGAAAAAATTTGTGTGTGCAGATTTAGAACCAATCCCTCTAGAGTTTTACAGATGTTGACTAAAGAGTTCAGGTCGAGGGACTTCAAACGTTCCCAGTAATTTAGGTACTTAATTGAATCTATGCGAGCAGTGAAGGTTCTCTGCCCATTTTCCAGGTCTGCAATCTTGCCTCCTTCAATGGCGTTGTTAGACTCCTCAATGCTCCAGTCTAGAAAGAACAAGTGACTTAAAGAGTAGCATAATTGGCTTGACATTTCTTGTTTTGAGGGTTCTAGTTACTCATCCTATAAGTTTCCTTGCAGTAGTGATAATCACACTTGTGATCCTTGAAGGTGCAATATTCAGATATAATCACTCCCAGGTAACTCACATTAGTCTTAAGCCAAGTGATTCGAGTTTGTTTTATGCTCCGTTCC
Organism: Cherax destructor; assembly: GCA_009830355.1. Lineage (NCBI taxonomy): Eukaryota > Metazoa > Arthropoda > Malacostraca > Decapoda > Parastacidae > Cherax > Cherax destructor. The sequence goes on along the minus strand of WNWK01001247.1, from coordinate 116,893 downwards.
AGTCTTTATTTATTCTGTTTCCATAACGGAGTCACTGGAAAACTTTGTCCATGTCTGCATGGAGGGTTGCTGTGTCCTCATTGGATGCCACTCATGGTAATTATGTACGTTGAAGAACCTCATAACACGAACCACATGAGTCTCATTTACGTTCATGAGCCTGACGATACTTATGTACGTTGACAAACCTCATGATAATTATATACCTTCATGAACCTCATAACATTCAAGTAAGTTCATGAACCTCTTTATACTTGTATACTTTCAAGTACCTCGTGATACTTATGAACATCCTTGAACTGAACTTCCTACTGAAATCAGCAGTGCATCTACGTATGGTCAGGTTTGGGAACTGTTAATATACACAGTACCTAGTACAGACTGAGGAACTACCTAGTACAGACTGAGGAACTACCTAGTACAGACTGAAAAATTAAAAAAGAAAAAGTTTTATAAACATATTTTTACATGGAAATTATTGCAACATTCAGTTCTTCAGTAGCTTTCTTAGATATCACAGAGGCCTGATAATGGACCGGGCCGCGGGGGCGGTGACTTCAGGATTTGGATGCCTCTCTCTCTTACAGTATGTTGTTGGTTGCCACCCCCTCCTAGTTTGTTGTTGGGTGCCACCCCTTCCCAGTTTGTTGTTGGGTGCCACCCCCTCCCAGTTTGTTGGGTGCCACCCCCTCCCAGTTTGTTGTTGGGTGCCACCCCCTCCCAGTTTGTTGTTGGGTGCCACCCCCTCCCAGTGTGTTGTTGAGTGCCACCCCTTCCCACTGTTGTTGGGTGCCACCCCCTCCCAGTGTGTTGTTGGGTGTCACCCCCTCCCAGTTTGTTGTTGGGTGCCACCCCCTCCCAAAGTGTAGTGGCACACCATCACCTTCTAGCGTTGGGGGTGCCAACTCCTCACATTTACCGTGGGATATTAACCAAAGGAAATGAAAGTAGGTTGTGATGTAGGAGGAGAAGAAGGGAAAGCAGGAAAGGGGAATCAAGAGGAAAGGAAGAGCAGGGAGGAGAGGAGGAGAAAGGAAGGAAAGAGAGGGAGGGGAATGGGAAGGACGAGAGGGAAGATGTGAATGGGAAGGACGAGAGGGAGGAGGGGAAGGGGGAATTTGAGAAAGAGGGAGGGAAGTAAAAGGAGAGGCAATAGTAGGTGTAGAGGGAGGCGAAAGGAATAGAGGGAGGAGGGGAGGAAAAAGAAGGATAGCAATGTATCTGGAAAAGGATTGAGGAGAGGAAGAAGAGGGGTATAGATATGGGAGAGAGAGAGAGAGAGAGAGAGAGAGAGAGAGAAGAGAGAGAGAGAGAGAGAGAGAGAGAGAGAGAGAGAGAGAGAGAGAGAGAGGAGGAGGAGGGATCTGGTATGGGATTCAACAACAAGTCTTGTTACTGCAATATATATTCTCTCTTGCCCTCCTCTCCATCTTCCTCTCCGAGGAGGGGTAGCGAGTTCACTGGTGGGAACACTCGACTCACAACTACACGGCCCTGGGTTCGATTCCGTGGCACGAAGAAACATGGGTAAGCAGAATACAGCCCATACTGCCCCGCCCACCTAGCAGTAAAAATAGGTACCTATGTGTTAGCCGACTGTTGTGGGTTACATCCAAGGAAAAATGCTTTAAAACACTTCAGTCCTGTTAAAATGTCGTGTCTTGTGTAAGAAAATACTCCAGTACTGTAAGAAACACCAGTCCTTCTGGATGTGTTTAAGTGTTGAGTAAAAGTCATCTATTTACCTAATGTCCTTATAAAAATCTTCCTCCTCTTCCTAAACCCATTATCTAAATCCTTTCTTCCTCTCTATTATCACTCTCTCCTCTCTATCTCCATGATTTACTATCACCATTGCTTTCTCGCATTCTCCATTCCCCATTGTCTCTCTCCCTCCACACTCTTCCGTGTTAAGCTCCTGAAAGATTCGACGTCTCCAGTACGACTCAGGGATGTGCTGTCTCATGCCTACAACACGCCAGATGTCAATAACATACCGGCTCATTGTTAATGCACCAACTGCCTGAAGGCAAATGTGAAACTGAACATCCCTGTTAAATGCAGTACACATGTCCGTAGCATCCCTCCCTACTCACGACCCACTGGCAGGATATACACGCTCTCGCTAAGAACAACACTAAGAATTCACTCCTCCCTAAGACAGCAGTGCAGGAAACTACTGTCTCACTGCACAATGATTGCCATGCTTACAATGATGGCTCAGATCTAAGGTCTACAGGCTGTACTGCAGCAGCCAGCTAAATACACAAAGGTAACAAGTGCATAAAGACAAGTAGCATCAGAGTGAATAACTGGCTCATGTCTACTGTACACTAACACAGCTATCTGCATTGAAATTCGCCACCAACGTATTTACAAACACAGGAGGAGGAATAATCATCCGTAATTCCAAGTCTGCTGCTCTTCAAGCATTCTTATTACAAAATAGACACCATAATAAACATTGAAATTGACCTGAAAAGTGATCACGACAAAGACTTTCGTATTTTATTTGTCTGGATACCTTCCCGTATAATAATCAGCTACTATAACGTTGATACAGAAGCTAGGTCTGCTTGTGACAGTCAGGAGGTGGAGTTACAACTGGGCAGCCCTCTGTCTGTTGTTAAACCATCCTGCTGAAGGATATTAGCTCTGGAAGACAAGAAAACACACATTCCCAAAGACCTGAAAGCAATATCTGCTGTCTATCAAGAACTATGATTTGTTCAGGTTAGTGAGTAATGGGCAACACAAAACACCCACTACATTGTGTGGCATGGTTGGCAACGCAAGCACAATGAGTGTCCGGGGCTCGATCCCCGACACAGTTGGAAATGTTGGTCATGTTTCCTTACACCTGCTGTCCCTGTTCACCCAGCAGTAAGTTAGGTAGCTGGTTGTTAGTCAACTGGTCTGGGTCGCATCCTGGGAAACAAGACTGAAGGACGCAAATGGAAACAAGACAGACAGTCCTCGATGACGCACTGACTTTCTTGGATTACCCTGGGTAACTAATCCTCTTCCGGGATAAAAATCCGAACAAACCTTATCTTATGGTGACTGCCACCTGTGGTAGATGCATGCAACCACATCTGAGTCTCCCATCACTGCTTATTCTACATGTAAGCTTAAACTTTACACAAAAGTGGAGGCACACGACCTTTACAATTACACAGTTGAATGTGCATTTGTCAGTGACTTTAGGCTTGGTGGAATGATGTACCTGGAACTGTGTAAGTACTTTATCTACTCTGGTGTGCTTTAGGAGATCCTCCTTATCCACCCTAAAATTACCAGCATTCATTAGCAGCCTAATGATTCCTCAGTTGTATGCAAGTACATACTGAATAAGTGTACATATGTATATATGCATGTATATATATATATATATATATATATATATATATATATATATATATATATATATATATATATATATATATTATGTTAAAAGCAGGGGGGGATATAGTGCTGGAGTGGTTGGTATTTTTGTTTAATAAATGTATGAAAGAGGGGAAGGTACCTAGGGATTGGCAGCGAGCATGTATAGTTCCTTTATATAAAGGGAAGGGGGATAAAAGAGAGTGTAAAAATTATAGGGGAATAAGTTTACTGAGTATACCAGGTAAAGTGTATGGCAGGGTTATTATTGAAAGAATTAGAGGTAAGACAGAGAGTAGGATTGCAGATGAGCAAGGAGGCTTTAGAATGGGTAGGGATGTGTAGATCAAGTGTTTACAGTGAAGCATATATGTGAACAGTATTTAGATAAAGGTAGAGAAGTTTTTATTGCATTTATGGATTTAGAAAAGGCATATGATAGAGTGGATAGGGGAGCAATGTGGCAAATGTTGCAAGTGTATGGAATAGGTAGTAAGTTACTGAAGGCTGTAAAGAGTTTTTATGAGGATAGTGAGGCTCAGGTTAGGGTGTGTAGGAGAGAGGAGATTACTTCCCGGTAAAAGTAGGTCTTAGACAGGGATGTGTGATGTCACCATGGTTGTTTAATATATTTATAGATGGGGTTGTAAAAGAAGTAAATGCTAGGGTGTTGGGGAGAGGGGTGGGATTAAATTTTGGAGAATTAAATGCAAAATGGGAGTTGACACAGTTACTTTTTGCTGATGATACTGTGCTTATGGGAGATTCTAAAGAAAAGTTGCAAAGGTTAGTGGACGAGTTTGAGAGAGTGTGTAAAGGTAGAAAGTTGAAAGTGAACATAGATAAGAGTAAGGTGATGAGGGTATCAAACGATTTAAATAAAAAAAATTGGATATCACATTGGAGAGAGGGATTATGGAAGAAGTAAATGTTTTCAGATATTTGGGAGTTGATGTGTCAGCGGATGGATTTATGAAGGATGAGGTTAACCATAGAATTGATGAAGGAAAAAGGTGAGTGGTGCATTGAGGTATCTGTGGAGACAAAAACGTTATCCATGGAGGCAAAGAAGGGAATGTACGAAAGTATAGTGGTACCAACACTCTTATATGGGTGTGAAGCATGGGTTGCAAATGCTGCAGCGAGGAGGAGGCTGGAGGCAGTGGAGATGTCCTGTCTAAGGGCAATGTGTGGTGTAAATATTATGCAGAAAATTCGGAATGTGGAAATTAGGAAAAGGTGTGGAGTTACTAAAAGTATTTGTCAGAGGGCTGAAGAGGGGTTGTTGAGGTGGTTTGGTCATTTAGAGAGAATGGATCAAAGTAGAATGACTTGGAGAGCGTATAAATCTGTAGGGGAAGGAAGGCGGGGTAGGGGTCGTCCTAGAAAAGGTTGGAGGGAAGGGGTAAAGGAGGTTTTGTGGGCGAGGGCTTGGACTTCCAGCAAGCATGTGTGAGCGTGTTAGATAGGAGTGAATGGAGACGAATGGTTTTGGGACATGACGATCTGTTGGAGTGTGAGCAGGGTAACATTTTGTGAAGGGATTCAGGGAAACCAGTTAATTGATTTAGTTGGACTTGAGTCCTGGAAATGGGAAGTACAATGCCTGCACTTTAAAGGAGGGGTCTGAGATAGTGACAGCTGGGAGGGACTTTTCTCAGCTGTCGTATCTGAGCTCCTCTGCAAAGACAGTGATTATGTATATAATTTATATATATATATATTTATTTATATATATATATATATAATAAATAATATATATATATATATATATATATATATATATATATATTTATATATATACACACATTTATATACATACCTATCTCTGTCTCTTCCATTTCCTTTTCTTTCACTCCGCTCATTCGTCGAACAACTTTCCCATCTGTCCTCTCTTTCCCATTCTAGATGGACCTGTATAGGGCACACGAGATAAAACGGAAAAGTACTCCTTTATCACACTCCCGCTTCAGTGACTCCGGCCGCCACAACCTCCGGTGGAGGCTATGGGAGGATATGGAGGGTGATGGAGGCCCTACAACACTAACCCATCCCCCACAACCCAACACGACCTCCGGAGATCCCCAACAACTCTAGGGATCTGCAGCCTCCTAAGACGCCACCACAGCAACTAAAGACCTACTTAAATGTCATCTTGAGAGATGGCGAGTACCAATTAACAATATCTCTGTTGCAACTAAACCCCTGAAGCTGGTGAGCCCGTAGTGGCATACTTGAGGATATCCACGTCTCCTTACTGATGTCTCCCAGCCCAGGCTGACAAATTTCATTACACAATTTGTGAAACTTAAATTGTAGGACGAAAGACGGCGAGGAAACATAACCTGCTCTTATACCCATTATTTAAATGAAAAGTGTGTAAGAAAAAAAGAGTTGCAACAGATTCTATTGTACGCATAATTGTTTGAAAACGTCAAAAACTAGACTTGTTTCGGTCACTGTGCTATCAGCGAAAGGCGGTCCCCTATTTCATCCTGCGTCTCTCCTTCAATGTACACACGAGGAGGAGAATAAGGCGGTGATAAAAGTCTAATGCTGGAAACTTTAACAATATGCACGCCTGTGTCTACAAATTTGCGAGTATGTATGAACGTACACTTTTACATGCATACATGTGTGCGCGCATATATATGCATGTACACGGGGCCGGATGAAAGAGCAACCAGCCAGGCAGCTGCCACGGGCGCTAACCTGTAAACAGCTGCCACGGGCGCTAACCTGTAAACAGCTGCCACGGGCGCTAACCTGTAAACAGCTGCCACGGGCGCTAACCTGTAAACAGCTGCCACGGGCGCTAACCTGTAAACAGCTGTCAGGGCGCTAACCGTAAGCAGCTGTCAGGGCGCTAACCGTAAGCAGCTGTCAGGGCGCTAACCTGTAAGCAGCTGCCAGGGGCGCTAACCTGTAAGCAGCTGCCAGGGGCGCTAACCTGTAAGCAGCTGCCAGGGGCGCTAACCTGTAAGCAGCTGTCAGGGGCGCTAACCTGTAAGCAGCTGCCAGGGGCGCTAACCTGTAAGCAGCTGTCAGGGACGCTAACCTGTAAGCAGCTGTCAGGGGCGTTAACCTGTAAGCAGCTGTCAGGGGCGCTAACCTGTAAGCAGCTGTCAGGGGCGCTAACCTGTAAGCAGCTGCCAGGGGCGCTAACCTGTAAGCAGCTGTCAGGGACGCTAACCTGTAAGCAGCTGTCAGGGGCGTTAACCTGTAAGCAGCTGTCAGGGGCGCTAACCTGTAAGTAAGCAGCTGTCAGGGACGCTAACCTGTAAGCAGCTGCCAGGGGCACTAACCTGTAAGCAGCTGTCAGGGGCGCTAACCTGTAAGCAGCTGTCAGGGGCACTAACCTGTAAGCAGCTGTCAGGGGCGCTAACCTGTAAGCAGCTGTCAGGGGCGCTAACCTGTAAGCAGCTGTCAGGGGCACTAACCTGTAAGCAGCTGTCAAAAATATGAAAGCAAAAACCAAATTTTAAAATACTTTACTAATATTTTTATCTGTGGTAAGTTAAAATACAATGTTATAGTCAATACATGAAAATACAGGTCGAGGCACACAATTTATCTTTATTAGGCCTAACAGAAAATCAGCTTTATCTGCCTCCATTACAAAGTGTCGATCAAACATACATTAAAGAATATTGGTACCGGTTTGTAAGAACGCCAAAATATAAATCTGCCCTGGGTTCTCAAATTTCTTGGTCGTTACTGCTTAACCATTAACCAGATTTGTGTCAGGACCTTGAGCTGGTCATCTCAAGTGAGGAAACTAGGATACCTAATTCTAGTCCTCTCCGATAAGGAGGTGCAGTCCGCAATATCTCGGTCTCGGCTCTGACTTGCGACCCGCTAAAGATAACTGGGATTCAAGGGCCCTCTGCTTAGATTTATAACAAGACTTTGTATCCCTGAGGTGCTTGCGGTACAGCCGACGCCGGGCAGCAGTGACAACCAAGAGTCTGCTGAATTTGTTGGAAGTGCCATAGACTCGTGTCTTCTCCAGAATGATAAAATAATGAGAGATGGACTGATAAAATAATGATAAATGGACTAAGTGTCAGCCTCCCTCTATCTCAAGTTAATGAGTCACTTGTAATTCTTTTTATTATTATTATTATTCTTCTCAAACAACTAGTTGACAGCCCAAACTTGTAATCTACTCTCTTTAAAGCATGCGTTTTATCCTGTTCATCAGTATTATCATACATTTGAATGTTAATGTGAGGATTCCGTAAAAAGTGTACTGTGACCCCACCCTCGACAGTTCTACCACACTTAAGACTGGTTTTTGACATGAACATGTTATAATTTTTTTTACAATAACCATGTCAGACTTGAGATATATGTACGCATTTAAGAGCAGAGAGGTTACTAAACATTTCAGTTTAGTGGGTGGAAGCCGAATTGATATGAGGTGCAGTTTCTATATAGAAGCCATCGCTCTGCTTGACAGGCACTACCAGCTGCTTCTGTGGGTTGGGCGAACAGAGACTTCAACGTACATGATATTTGGAAGAGAATACTTTGATTGTGATCTAATATTGTTATTCAAGGAAAGTGGGAGATAGTGATATTGGAAACAAGTAATTTCCCATAGTGTAGAGATGTACCATTGTTACTATTAATTGACATAGTTCGTGTATTTGTTGTATTCAAACGTCAGTTTTAGTTTTCATGATTCATTTGGAAAAGTGCTCACCTTATTTTTAGGATGGTATAATTTTTGGGATAGTACATTTTGAAGTAGACTTTGTAAATTGTTTCGATGTACCTCTTTTTAAAGTAAATGAGTGTGATTAATGCTATCAACTCCTGTACAGTGGGTTAAAATGTTATGTTACTCTGCAAGAAAATTAAACAAGAGGTGTAGTATTTATATTTATTGAGTGTAACAGAAAGTCATTTTTCCTGCCTCCATTGTAGAAGTGTTGGTCAAATATTTTAAAGAATTTTGTTACGGTCCGTAAGGTCTCAAAAAATATTATCCTGACCAGGAACCCCAGTTTCAGAGCTCGATCCTACATGTATGTATGAACACTCACAAGTGTGCGCGTATGTATGCATGAGTGCATGTATTCATATATTTAAGTATTCCTGTGTATGCATTCATATATGTACACTCGTCTTTATATGTATGCGCATGTATGTATATGTTCCTTTGTGTGTATGCATGCGTGCATATGTTTGCATGTTCTGAGATATTTTTGCGCACGTGTGTGAATATACATAAGCAGCTAGGATATCAGCCGCCGATGCTCAAAGAGTATGCTAAAAGTGTTTAAATACATGGGTTTAAACAAATATTTTCCACTAGGTTTGCCTTTATTCATTTATATTACCGAATCTTGATAAAATCTCACACAAGTTACGTTACTATGAAAGGACTCAGTAGGTTTCAAGTAAAAAATGTTATCTCCTAAATGGCTAAACAGAATTACGTAAAATTTTATATGTGGTGTAGTTTTAAACTATTTTAAAGTCTTTTTCATTTTTCTGCCTGATTGCCCCTTTTCTTAGTAGTCCAGAAGAGTAAAAATGATTCTCCAAGTCCACTACCATAGATAAATCCAACTGGTCCACGAATTCAGACCACCACTACAACCCACTTCTACCACAGCATTCTCCATTGATGCCGCTAGTATCATCTTTCTAACATTCCACCATATTACTTGCCTGCCATCATCCTACAAAGCTTAGACGCCCTCCACTGTGGGTTGTGCAAGGAAAAAATTGCATGTGTCCTACGCAGAACTTACTACCACAATTAGCACTAACTTCTGGATTTTGGTTTTGTTGCAGAGACGAAGGACTCTGGGCACAATTAGCTGACCTACTGAATATTAACAAGGAGCAAAGTCTTTCTTGTTGACCCCACCTGTCAGAGACTATATGCGACTTCTCAACCTCCCCAACCTTATGCAACAAGAGCGTGACTTCTCATGGCCTTATGCAACTTTCCACAACTTCTCAAAACCTTATATAGTGGACATCCACCTTCAGAGCTGCCGGGTCACCACATGGAGCAGACCCGGACCAGGACCCGTCCTGGAGAACCTACCAGTACTTTCAAGAGTTCCGCACCACGAATGATGAACCTTCACAGTTACAGTAAGTGGCTTTTCTCTCAGACTCACCGCTGTGCATCGATGATCGCTTCTTTGCGACTGTTGCAATATATGTATATATTTTACAGTTTTAAGTAACGTAAGCTTACATAAATTAACCAAACCAAACTTTGAAGACAATAGATTTTTCTAAAAAGTTGTAAGAAACTGATGTTGAGTTCCACGTAAAGAAAAATATGACGTACTGAAATGAGGATAGGATGCCACTAAGCTGTGACAGCTAGCAACAACAGCCTATATAAAAATTGGTGATTAACACTGACAAATATTCATAAAGGAGTCGTTTCGCCCCCAAAGGTTTTATTCAATCCAATTCAGAAAAAATACAAGCATATACAATTGCATAGGCAAGGTGGCGTTGAGAGGAAGGGCGAGGCTACGTAGTGGCGACCTGCTGGGTAGTATACGTTGTGCCTGAATTTCGGATACGATGAGACTCCCTGTGTTTTCATTACATGTACAATACTCGTACAACACATTCTATCAACGTATGACACAGCCATCACTTAGCTCTGCCCTTCCTCTCATGCACCTCACCTCCGCTACTATATGTACTTCCCTGTCAATTGTTCTCTGAATTGAATTGAAAAATTTCCCGACTGGTGAAACGTTTCCTTAATGTCTTAAATTCCGAATATGTCTATATAAAAAAAAATTACAGCCTTGTTAAAGAGGCATTCGGCAAGTAAACGTGACCTCAGACAGGGCTGCAATGACACTCTGGAAACCAGTCACAGTTACGTCAAAGGCGTGTCTCACATTCCTACCCACTACCAACGCCGGGTGCCCGTCTCTGCCTCCAGCAAAACGCACGAACCTGAAACAAGAAAATATTAAGTTATATACACATGAAATTGATTGCAAAGAATAATGAAAAGTCGTTGCATATAACTTAATATGACTTATAGTAATGGGAAACGCTAAGCCCGTAGGGGGTCATGCAGCAAATGAGAGATATACCTAAGTTTGATCCGAAGACGGGGAGGTAAGCTCTAATTCCTTGGATCACTGTCCTGAATTTTATGTTAAGAACCTGCCAATAAAATATACATTGTTTTGACCCAATTTTATCTTTCAAGTTAAGGAACTAACAGGTAAACACGATGATAACACTAACAGCAACTAATGTGTTCGAGTCGTTGTTCTGAGTAAAGTATCTACAAATACCATAAGCCCGGCCTCTACCCCCCCTCTACCTCATCGCAAGCAAATGGAATAGTGCAGAGTATGGCATAAGTTTTTAATGTTAAATATTATCATTAAAGATTTGAAGCCAATCAGAAAGAGCATTTACAAGTTATTGCATGGAAAATAGTATCTCATTTCTTCACTGAAAATGTAAAATTGGCATCTATACAGCCCCAAACTAATTTGATCTTTCCACTTAAAAACACGAGCTTCGAAAGTTTAAAGTTTAGCAGAAGAGACATTCTCTGGTTATCTCACAGAGACTAATATCCCAAACTACACAGAGTACTTCAAGTTAGAAGCAGCTCAGCAGTTGTATGTTCAAGTCGATAGGATGTGGCATTTAGGCATTACTGGATGAAAATCAATATTTCAGATTTCCTAATTTTAATAAAAATGACAAATTAGCACCTACAAAGCCCAAAATAAATCAAAGGTTAGGTTAGGTTCGTCAGGACACCGGACAAGTGTTTCCTGACGCGGGTCTTAGTCAGATGATGACCCGCCGTTGGAGCTTTTGGTCATCTGACCGAGGCCTTCCGCTGGCTTACCGGTCCACCCCTTTAAAAATTATAGTCTAAGAGCATGTAAGGATATGATGCACACCAAGAGGTATTTTCCAGTTGCTTCACTGAAACCATTTTGATTAATAAAATTGACACAGCCAGTTTAACAAAACTGGCTGATATGAGGAACACATATAAGCACTAAAAGTTTGAAGCCTACTAGAAGATGCATTCTCCAGTTGCACAGACTAACAAAATTTGTCTTTATACGGCCTATACTCCCCAAAAAAGTTTGTCATTTCATATAATTCATCCGCTATTAAAAATTTATGCCGTTCAGAATTACTTTACTTAGAGGAAAGTGCTAAACCACTAGAGGTAATACAGCGTCTTGGATGAAGATCCTCACAAGCCTCATGAGGAAACAATCCAGTTATTTAATGCACAATATTACTCTACCATTTTGAAATAAAAAGTGTCAAACTGGCACCTACACTCTCCATTAATATTAACCAGGTGAAGTGAGAGTGTCTCCACTGACACAGTTTCCTTGAAATTTCAACCCTAGTTTTGATTCAACGGTGAAAATTTGAAGCCGGTCAGCCGGTTCATCTATAAATGTGTCGGCTCTGACATGAAGTGGTACACTATTTAAGAGTTCACTAAACTCATAAAATTATAAATGCTACACAATAAATACGCAAATTTTCAATATTTCTCAATTTTCTTTCGCAGATCTCTTTAAAATTCTTTACAATTATGCTACAAAGCCCAAATTCAACACAAAATGTACTTCCTATTAAGATTTACCAGGGCAATTTCAAGTCGATCAGAAGAGGAATTCTCTAGCTATTACATGGGGAACCAGATTTATAAAATTATCAAATTATAAAATTTACACAGCTCAAAGTAAACGGCCATTTTTTTTCTAATAAAGCTCAATAATGATAAAAGTTTGAAGCCTATTAGAAAATCCATTCTCCAGTAATTGATTTGAATCCATCGATTCCAAGTTTCAAAGAGTTTCAGTAAAATTTCAAATTTTCATCTAGACAGTGTAAACTTACATTGTGTCATCTATTGTATAGAATAAAACAGCGTTAATATTTTGAAGACGATCCGATGAGGCATTATTTAGTTATTGAAATCACTATATTAAAAATGGCAAACTGGGACAATTGTAGTCCAATAACAGCGCGAATCTTTCTTTCTGGAACACACAGTAGGGATGAAAATTTGAATCCGATAAGAAGAAGCATTCTCCAGTTATCGCACGTATTCCACTTACAGGGAGTATATATCAGTAGGTGTACACTAAGAATTTACTTCAATCCCAATATTAAGGAGCAAAGTAGCCTTGTACTGTTGGTGTACAGATGACATACAGCGTGAATGGCCCTCGTGTAGTCAATAGGATTTAAATCTAATATACCAACCAACAAATCGCCTCTATCAATTTACTCATACCTCCTCTACAGCAATATACTTACACCTCTAGAGCAAATTACTCACACCATCGCCTCTGCACACACACACACACACATTATATATATATATATATATATATATATATATATATATATATATATATATATATATATATATATATATATATAAAAAAAGAGAAGAAGACAAACTTTATAAAACTGGGATGCTTGAATGTGCGTGGATGTAGTGCAGATGTTAAGAAAGAGATGATTGCTGATGTTATGAATGAAAAGAAGTTGGATGTCCTGGCTCTGAAGGAAACAAACCTGAAGGGGGTAGCTGAGTTTCAGTGGAGAAAAATAAATAGGATTAAGTCAGGAGTATCTGAGAGAGTTAGAGCTAAGGAAGGGGTAGCAATAATGTTGAAGGATCAGTTATGGAAGGAGAAGAGGGAATATAAATGTATAAATTCAAGGATTATGTGGATTAAAATAAGGGTCGGATGCGAAAAGTGGGTCATAATAAGTGTGTATGCACCTGGAGAAGAGAGGAGTGTAGAAGAGAGAGAGATTTTGGGAGATGTTAAGCGAGTGTGTAGGAACTTTTGAACCAAGTGAGTAATAGTGGTAGGGGACCTAAATGCTAAAGTAGGAAAAACATTTAAAGAGGGTGTGGTAAGTAAGTTTGGGGTACCAGGTATAAATGATAGTGGGGGCCCTTTGATTGAACTTTGTATAGAAAGGAGTTTGGTTATAGGTAATACATATTTTAAGAAAAAGAGCATAAATAAGTATGCAATATATGATGTAGGGCGTAATTGGTAGATAAGACTGTTGGGTAGACTTCAAGATATACATGTTTATAGAGGAGCCACAGATATATCGGATCACTTTTTAGTTGTAGCTACAGTGAGAGTAAAAGGTAGATGTGATACAAGGAAAATGGAAGCACCAGGTAAGAGAGAGGTGAAGGTTTATAAGCTAAAGGAGGAGGCACTTAGGGTAAGATATAAACAACTATTTTAGGAAAAATGGGCTACTGAGAGTATAGGCAATGGGGTAGGTTTAAGAATGTAATGTTAGTGTGTTCAGCAGAAGTTTGTGGTTACAGAAAAGTGGGTGCGGAAGGGAAGAAGAGCTATTGGTGGAATGATTATGTAAAGAGAGTAGTAAGAGAGAAAAAGATAGCATATGAGAGGTTTTTACAAAGTAGAAGTGATGACTCACGAAATCGTAATGACACGATTGCAAACAAACCATACACGGGTGGGGTTAGAACCCGCGACCAGAGAGTTTTGAGACTCTGATCGCGGGTTCTAACTCCACCCGTGGTATGTTTTTTTTTTTTTTTTAGAAGTGATGCCCGGAGGGAGAGTTATATGGAGAGGAAAATAGAGATTAAGAAAAGGGTAAGCAATGTAAAAAGAGAGTAAATGAGATGGTGGGTGAGATGTTATCAACAAATTTTGTTGAAAATAAGAAAAAGTTTTGGAATGAGATTAATAAGTTGATGAAGCCTAGGGAACGAATGGATTTAACAGTTAAAATTAGGAGAGGAGAGTTAATAAATGGAGAGTTAGAGGTATCAGGAAGATGTAGGGAATATTTTAAGGAATTGTTAAATGTTGATGAAGATAGGAAAGCTGCGATTTCGTGTATAGGGCAAGGGGAAATAACATCTTGTAGGAGTGAAGAGGAGCGAGTTGTGAGTGTGGGGAAGTTCGTGAGGCAGTGGGTAGAATGAAAGGGAGTAAGGCAGCTGGGATTGATGGGATAAAGATTGAAATGTTAAAAGCAGGTGGGGATATAGTTTCGAGTGGTTGGTGCTTTATTTAAAAATGTATAGAAGAGGGTAAGGTACCTAGGGATTGGCAGAGAGCATGCATAGTTCCTTTGTATAAAGACAAAGGGGACAAAAGAGAGTGCAAAAATTATAGGGGAATACGTCTGTTGAGTATACCTGGTAAAGTGTATGGTAGAGTTATTATTGTAAGAATAAAAAGTAAGACGGAGAGTAGGATAGCAGATGAACAAGGAGGCTTTAGGAAGCGTAGGTTTTTGTGGCATTTATAGATTTGTAAAAGGGCGTATGAGATGTTGCAAATGTATGGAATAGCAGGTAGGTTATTGACAGCAGTTTTTACGAGGCTAGTGAGGCTCAGGTTAGAGTATGTGTGGTCCCGTGGGTTAGAGCGTCGTGAAATTTTCGCTGACCATGAGTCGGGCTAAAACAACACGGGTTCGATCCCTCGGCTAGTCGCAGTGTTTTATTGATTAAATACAACTCGTTCGTGGTTACAATACGATATATACATACGATACATATAGTGTGTGTTTATACGTAGAGTTTATTTTAATCCTTATTTTAGTGGCTAAAATATTCTTGAACGGCGGCGTGCAAGCGACACGCAATTTTATTTACACTTCTATAGTCGACAGGTTTCAAACTTAAACATGTTGTTACAGCGAGGAAGGCGACAATGAACCAGGTGGCACCTTACACTCCACGGTAATGCACAAGACACCTATTACTATTATATTCATGGGGAAGCGCTAAGCCCCTAAGGCTCTGCATAACAAGGAGCTTTCCGGAAAGTAGTTTAAAGGCGTTAATTAATTCAATGTCAATTTTATACTGTATTTTATAGAAATACGCAACACAAGCGTAAATCTCTAGTGTTGGGAGAGCAGAGGAGAATTCTGTACCACCAGGGGAAGAAATCAGGGCTAACACCCCCCCCACACACACCTATCTTCCTCTTGAAGGTGTCATGTGGTCATCGCCCCAGTGGAACGGTCCCTGATCAACCAGTCTTAACAGGCTGGCTGATCAGGTACTGTGTGGAGGAATGTGATATATTCTCTCTGAAATGCAATAAATTTGAAATGATATTCAGTAGTGTTAACATTGAAATAGAGTGACACTGCCACGACCACAGTTTTTGCAATCAACGGGAATGGATGTGTGACTAACTGGAGATTTTAAAAATATGATCCCGGTGTTATTTTCTCACAGTATATATATATATATATATATATATATATATATATATATATATATATATATATATATATATATATATACACTGAGAAGAGTTTTTGAGTTTATGTTGGCTGGCAGTGAGCAGGATGGCAGACGAAGCAGACCTGCCACACACCTGACAAAAGCGTTCAATTGTAATGTAGTTGCACCGTATATCATGACGCGCTTAACCAGTGCGTCATTCAGTACAGGGATTAATGGAGGCTCGATCCTCCGTCCCCAAATCACGGCCCGGTGCCTGAGGAAGGAGGGTTCAGGAGATGCGCTTACGCTAGATAGTTGAGATCTGGGCACTACTGATCTGAGTGCCAAATCTTCATCTACTTCTTAAGAGAAATGACCTTTAAGGTGGCTCGTTTTTACAGCTAAGAACTCAGGTTCAAACTTGGTCAGGTGGAAACCAATGGGCAAGTCTCATTAAACCTGCTGCCTCTGTGTCCATGCTCACGTAGCAGTAAACAGGTACAACTTATGCGGGTGGCTAGGTTAGGTGAGGGAAGTCAGGAAACAGAACAAGTGTTTTTTTAACGCGGATTTTAGTCATATGATGACCCGCAGCTGGAGTTTTTGGTCATCTGACCGAGGCCTTTCGCTGGCTTACCTGTCCACCCCTTTAAAAATTATGTTTATGATTGTAACCACTGAGATTTATTCTATACTTTATAATGAGGGTGGTATGACGTGGGGGGGGGGGGTATTGTAACTTTGAAATGAGCTAAGGTACAGTTACAGCTCTTAACCTGCAAATTCATTGATGTAAAGAAGACAGTGAAGCAATTCACAGTTTTTGCTTGTGAGAAATTAAAGCAGTTAAAGTCTTGGTAAGTCTAGCAAGTTGACGACTCACCACTCAGAGGTAGACAGGCACTGACAAAATGATACACTAAACTAGTATAGTGAAATCCACTCCTGAGGGTTCATGATCCCACTACCACTATCTTTCGATATTAAGATTTTTTTATTGTAAGTGTACTTTGCATTTCTTCTACATTGTATTAAGCAGTTCGATCCATTCTACCTTACTGATGTCTCAGGACATCTATCAAAGCTTGGCGCTCTCTAGTTGGGATCAGTCATTATTAATATTTTGGATCTCAAAGTTTGTGTTTGATTGCTGTTTGGTCAATGCTTCCTAGTTTGTCTCCTTCCTTGTACGATTGGGTAAGGACATGATTTGTGGTCAGAATGAGATTCAGAGTATCATTAACATCAGTAGTCGACTCAACAACCTGCATAAGAAAGTTGACTTCAATTACGTTGGTAAGTCTGGTAGACTTTTGGTCTCCCCTGACAAAATGTCCAAGTGTATATACGAGAAATTAAAGTGGACAACTATTATAGCATTTTTTTATTACTTATTGGTTGAATTTCGTAATAAAAAAGTCAGTAGTTTACCTAATTTTGTTGGGAAAAGACGATAATTTCTTTCATTCCAATTTCCATGAATCTCAATGAACTCGAGTCAGGTGCCTCTACATCCTGCAACTGAATTTCAGCTCATGAGGTTTATTGGTGACATACAGGTCATTCCTCCGTCTTATGTTATTGAGTGGTTGCTTCATGCATGTTTCTGCTGTCAGATTGATGTTAGGATTAAACCAGGATTCACTCAGCGTTTAATATACTCTGAACATTCGTACAAACAAAAACTATTTCATTCAGCTGGATGAGAGAGAGAGAGAGAGAGAGAGAGAGAGACAGAGAGAGAGAGAGAAAGAGAGAGAGAGAGAGAGACCAAATGAAGACCTCAGACCAGAACAAGGACCAGAAAAGTGTACAACCAAGGCGTGGAGAGGAAAAGCAGCACCTCGACGGCTCATAAAACCCCTGCACTCACTCCCTCAAAATGCGGCCGTAACAAAAAACTTCAACAATAAAATCGCAAGCTTCACTTCCTACACCAACCAGGTCAGTGAGAGAGAGAGAGAGAGAGAGAGAGAGAGAGAGAGAGAGAGAGAGAGAGAGAGAGAGAGAGAGAGAGAGAGAGAGAGAGAGAGGAGGGAGAAAGGGATAAAGGAAGGGAGGGAGGGAGGGTGAGAGACAATTACAGGAGATCATTGTTTAAATGGAGATTAACTCTTGAGAAAGCTAAAATTTCAACACCTGGAAACTCTACACACTTCTTTAACAAATGAAGTTAAGATGGAAAGTATAAGGCTCTCTTCCTACCCTCCATATCTCCGGCAACTGATGCCACAGTTGAATATCTCTCATGAAAATTGATCAGAAAGGAGGAGTACTGAACGCCAGTCTAAGTTATGTACACTTACCGTTAACTACTACTGTTATCATTACTACTTTCCATTTAGCTCATGGTAACATTACTCCCATCTAGGGAGGGAGATCCCTTGATACTTGTCAAGGGCTTATAATCCAAGGAACTGGAGATACCCTACTCTTTCCCGGTTCTAAAGTGATTGCATCACATTCCCGAGGAGCTGTAAGACTCGTACGTCCCGAATAGGTAAAACTTGCGATTTTGGCTTAAATTGCAACGCTCTTCTTGAAGAATAAGGCAAGGGAAAATTTGTGAATGCAATAATTTCACAAAAATCATTCTGAACCTAACGAAAAAATATAAGAACATAAGAAAGGAGGAACACTGCAATAGGCCTGTTGGCCCATACTAGGCAGGTCCTTTACAAATCCAACCCACTAACAGAATAAACGCTACCCAAGCTTTGATAATTATATTTACTGATGTGCAAGTCCCACTCACCTGCAACCCCTCTCACTCATAAGAACATAAGAAAGGAGGAACACTGCATTAGGTCTGTTGGCCCATACTAGGCAGGTCTTTCACAAATCCAACCCACTAACAGAATAAACGCTACAAAGCATTAAGCTTTGATAATTCTATTTACTCATGCATAAGTTCCACTCAAATCCAACCCCTCTCACTCTGTGCAAGTCCCACTCAAATCCATTGAGACATATATATATATATATATATATATATATATATATATATATATATATGTAGTGCCGATTAGATAAAACTGGCGATTTTGGCTTAAATAGCAACGCTCTTCTTGCCATATAAGACAAGCGAAAATTTGTGTATGCAATAATTTCGCCAAAATCATTCTGAACCTAACGAAAAAAATATATTTCATTGTGTTTGTTTATTATTAAATTAATGTTAACGTATCTAAAATATATTTAGTTGGGTTAGGCTAAATTAAATTGCGCTTGTTGTAATAAGGTTACGTAGGTTTTCAAAGTTTCTCTTGGTACAAAATTATAAATTTTTACATTAACATAAATGAAAAAAATATATCTTTAAACGTATAAGACAAAATTTTAGAAAGGACTTAATTTTAGATGAGTTCTTGCTAATTGACCAGTTTTACCTAATCGGCACGACATATATATATATATATATATATATATATATGACCAAAATACAGTATGCATTACCTCTCTGAACAGCAGCGCTGAGTCTCTGGAACAGAAAGCTAGCTGCCCTGGGATCCCTAGTTACCCTGTTGAGTCTTTTGCCCAGCTCTTTGAGGAACTTAGATGCACTCTTTCCCCATGAGCCAAGGGTCTCCGAGCTTATGGGAACAAACATATAATGATGTGCAAGTTCTCCGTATTTTCTAGACTTTTGGGACTCCCTGAAGGTGGCAGTTATAATATATATATATATATATATTATTATTAACACATCGGCCGATTCCCAAGGCAGGGTGGCCCGAAAAAGAAAAACTTTCATCATCATTCACTCCATCACTGTCTTGCCAGAGGGGTGCTTTACACTACAGTTATAAAACTGCAACATTAACACCCCTCCTTCAGAGTGCAGACACTGTACTTCCCATCTCCAGGACTCAAGTCCGGCCTGCCTGTTTCCCTCAATCCCTTCATAAATGTTACTTTGCTCACACTCCAACAGCACGTCAAGTATTAAAAACCATTTGTCTCCATTCACTCCTATCAAACACGCTCACACATGCTTGCTGGAAGTTCAAGCCCCTCGCACACAAAACCTCCTTTACACCCTCCCTCCAGCCTTTCCTAGGCCGACCCCTACCCCGCCTTCCCTCCACTACAGATTTATACACTCTCGAAGTCATTCTGTCTCGTTCCATTCTCTCTACATGTCCGAACCACCTCAACAACCCCTCCTCAGCTCTCTGGATAATAGTTTTGGTAATCCCGCACCTCCTCCTAATTTCCAAACTCCGAATTCTCTGCAGTATATTCACACCACACATTGACCTCAGACATGACATCTCCACTGCCTCCAGCCTTCTCCTCGTTGCAACATTCATCACCCATGCTTCACACCCATATAAGAGCGTTGGTATAACTATACTCTCATACATTCCCCTCTTTACTTCCATGGACAAAGTTCTTTGTCTCCACAGACTCCGAAGTGCTCCACTCACCCTTTTCCCCTCATCAATTCTATGATTCACCTCATTCTTCATACACCCATCTGCTGACATGTCCACTCCCAAATATCTGAATACATTCACCTCCTCCATACTCTCTCCCTCCAATCTGATATACAATCTTTCGTCACCTAATCTTTTTGTTATCCTCATCACCTTACTCTTTTTTATATTCACCTTCAATTTTCTTCTTTACACACCCTACCAAATTCATCCACCAACCTCTTTAACTTCTCTTCATATATATATATATATATATATATATATATATATATATATATATATATATATATATATATATATATATATATATATATATATATATATATATATATATATATTATATATATATATATATATATATATATATATATATATATATATATATATATATATATATATATATATATATATATATATATATATTCGTGCCGATTAGGTAAAACTTCGATTTTGGCTTAAATAGCAACGCTCACCTTACAATATAAGACAAGTGAAAATTTGTGTATGCAATAATTTCGCCAAAATCATTCTGAACATAACGAAAAAATATATTTCATTGTGTTTCTTTATTATTAAATTAATGTTAACGTATCTAAAATATATTTAGTCGGGTTAGGATAAATTAAATTGCGCTTGTTGTAATAAGGTTAGGTAGGTTTTCAAAGTTTCTCTTGGTTCAAAATTATAAATTTTTACATTAACATAAATGAAAAAAATATATATTTAAACGTATAAGAGAAAATTTTAGAAAGGACTTAATTTTAAATGAGTTCTTGCTAATTGACCAGTTTTACCTAATCGGCACGACATATATATATATATATATATATATATATATATATATATATATATATATATATATATATATATATATATATATATATATATATATATATATATTATACTTGGGTTCTTGTGTCCTGAAAGATTTTTGTTAAGATTATGTGCCCTGAAACATTATACCAGTAAAGTGTTCCTGTGTTCTGGAACAATATACCAGAATAATGTTCATGTGTTCTGGAACATTAAACTTACAGTGTTCCTGTGTTCTGTAATGTTACATCTGAAGAATGTTCATGTGTTCTGGAAAGGTTAAAACTAGTGCAGCATTATGAATTCTATACGTTTTTTTCTTAGCCTGGAGAGACATTATATTAACCAGGAGATCAAATCATAAATCTCAAAATCTTTCTCAAGCCTTTTCATTAAGGTTTATATTTTATAACAGCTGACAGCTCTGAAGGTAATTTCTTTCAGTGTTCATAAAGATTAGCGAAACTTTTCCCCCAGTGTTGCTTTTTTCATTCCTTGAAGATTCTTACAATTCTATCTTTAATTTTTCGCTTTTGAAGAGTATTGTAACTCAAAATTTTTCATAATTTTTATACCTTTTAACCTTTGAAGAGTTTCGAAAGTTTATCTGAGCCCGGCCATGGGCCAGGCTCGTCTGGTGTTTGCCTGGTCAACCAGGCTGTTGCTGCTGGAAGCTCGCTGCACCACATATCCATCACAGCCTGGTTGATCTGACACCTGGTGAAGATATTTGTTTAGTTTCCTCTTGAAGGCTTCTACACTGGTTCCAGCAGTGTTTCGGATATCTTCTGGTAAGATGTTGAATAGTCTGGGACCCCGGATGTTATTACCTAGTGATGGGATTAGTGTAACCAATTTTCACTCTCTTCAGTTTTCAGTTAACGTTTATGTATAGTATTCCTAATGGTGTGTGTAAGATATAATCTAACTCTGGCACTGTGAAGTCACTGTGAAGAATCTACCTGACAAAAGTCAACAGAAGAACCAATAAAGAAATATGTATTTTTTTGGATTAAATTCACGAATCATGAAGATGCTTAATGAAACTTAACTGAATCAACCACATCCCACTCAAACCACAACCTAATTAAGGTCAGGAGAGGCACAGATGCCAGACTTGCTCTTCCTAATATAATGCCTCGCCATATACAGCGCAGCATATATAAGTTTAATGACAGATATGCAACTAATAAATCACGACTAAATCTTGACATCATATTTAATAATCGGAGTAACCTAACAATAATTCAGTTGGCTGAGAGGATCATTGCGGTGGTTACAGGTTTTAAAAGGTGCCAAGGTGACTGAAAAAAAACACTTGATATGACAGCATATACATTACGGCACACGAAGACTTAGTGTTGGATATAAAAGAACAAATGCAAAACATCGACACCGACCGAGTTCTTCAGCTTCCCAACAAACCCAGCTCACACATTAGCAAAATATAAAATCAGAAGTTCAAAAGCCTCCGGGGTGAAAAGCGCTCTGCCTCGACGCACACATATTAAATGAAAGCAAAACTCGGATATGGGAAAATATTTTTAAAAGAAAACAAAAAGTAATTCATTCATATTGTAGAACGTAATATATATATATATATATGCTAGTGACCATGTTGGAAGATCTTACGCCTAAAGAATACATGAATGTTACTTTTACAACTCCAAGGAAAAAAAAATTATTGAATAACAAAATCTCTCCAAAACACACTCCACAGCACAACACACTCGTCCTACACCACCACACACCTCTCTATACTACCCTCATCCAATGTATCACATCGCTACAACACATTCGCCCCAAACTACCCTACACTCACTATCATCATGCTCAACACCAAACGACCAAAACAGCCCATCACACCACACAACTCCGAACCTCCTGTGCAACACCGGCTTCAGCAACATAACCACATTACAGCACGGCCATACCCTTAAAAACATACCCTTAAAAAACGAGCATAAAAATGACGGAACAATGGCAATCCCTACACCAAGCAGGCATCCATTTGCATACATTACCCAAATGAATGCGAGATACGTTTCAGAATAGGATTCAGCAGGCGCGATAATTGATGTGAGCCGTGTCATGTCGGAATTCATTTTTCTCACGATAATAGTAGGTACTTTTCAGCTTGTTGGGAGGGAGCAGAGAGGGAAACATACAATGTCTGCCTGGTAAAGTGGTGGGATTAATTGGCTTTTGGGACTCTAGTGAGAGGGAAGGAAATATATTCGGCTGTGGAAATGACGAGGGGCGGAAAGGAATGATAATGTTGAATGAAATCTGAAAGATGGAAGCCTTTCAGCAGAAGACAGAAAGAGGAAAGAGTTAGGGAAGGTGAAAGTTTTTTCGTAGTAGACAGAAAAATGGAACTGTTTGTGCAATGAAAATTAAAAAGAATGACAGAGCGTTATGTTATGGATGTGCTTGGAATGGTAGAAGCTGAGAGATGATTTTGATTGATTTATGCAAACTAGAGAGTAGTGACTCTTGTGTGTGACTTAAGATGCAGATATGAAAGTGCTTCAGTCATAAAAAACACGAAAACATAATATTGCTAACCCTTCCCTACCCTAACCTAACCTGACTTGCCCTAACTTAGCCTAACTTGCCTTTACCTAGCCTAGCCTAACCTGACTTGCCTTACCCTAGACTAACTTGCTTTAACCTAGCCTAGCCAAACCTGACTTGCCCTACCTTAGCCTAACTTGCCTTAACCTAGCCTAGTCTAACCTGACTTGCCCTACCCTAACCTAACTTGCCTTAACCTAGCCTAGCTTAACCTAACTTGCCCTACCCTAGCCTAACTTGCCTTAACCTAGCCCAGCCTAACCTAACTTGCCCTAACTTAGTCTAACTTGCCTTAACCTAGCCTAGCCTAACCTAACTTGCCCTACCCTAGCCTAACTTGCCTTAACCTAGCCTAGCCTAACCTAACTTGCCCTAACTTAGTCTAACTTGCCTAACCTAACTTGCCCTACCCTAGCCTCTTGCTCAAAATATCACAATAAGTTCTGCACTATTAATTCCTTCAGTTCTCTTATTTTTAGCTCAAACTTCGACAATTAAAATCTTCCATATACTTTCGTATGTCATCTGATCTGCCTTATGACTCGCTGTTATCTCAACTAAGGTGCTTTACAAAGATTTAATAGCAATAAATAATAATAAATAAAATATTTGTTTTATATTATTAATTTATACTCATGGAAAATCGCTAAACCCGTATGCGCCATACAGTGCCGAGGAAGTGAAAGGTTAACAGAATTGATCAAAGAAAGTTGACAGTAGCTGATGGGCTGAAGATCTGTGTTTGTATCCTCGGGATACTGCCCTCCGGCTACCTGCCCTCCGGCTACTGCCCTCCGGCTGCCTGCCCTCCGGCTACCTGCCCTCGGGCTCCTATCTCTCGGGCTACAGCTCCTTGGGCTCCTACCAACATCAGGGTCAAGATTTATTTATTTGTTTAAATTACTTTAAGTGTATAAATGGATAAGATGACTTCTCAGAAAAAAAAAATTCTCTTACATCAGCTTTCATATCAAAAATTATACAATATGATATCTTATTCAATGAAGTTAATTTTTACCAATAGTTTCCAAAGCGTGCGACAGGTTAAGCACTTTCCGCTCCTGGGTGTGAGAAGAGTGACATCTGCCCTCCTTCACCACCTCCGTCATGAACCTTCATAACACCATAACATCACAGCATGTCGTCACAACGTCATCATCAACATTACCTACAATAAACACTCTCCACTTTATACATGACCGGTGTAGTTAACAGCCTTTAAACGTCATTAGGTAAACAAGCAAGCAACCCTGTCTTCACCGTCACACCATCTTATCCAAGCCTCACTGCCTTCACTCAACAGCACTGGCATGGTTAAACAGGCAACCAACAGAAAAAAGCCAGGCCTCAGGCTCCCACCCTGGCAGTCTCCTGGCCGGGCTACGAGTATGGAAAAAAATCGAAACTTATTATAGGTATATCAGAGGTACGCAGCTGCCGCTCCTCCTTCACACCACCACCACCGCACTGATATTACCACCACCAATACCAAGACCATCACCACCACCCACACCACCAATACCAGGACCATCACTACCTCTATACCACTAATACAAGGCCCATCACCACCAATACCAGGATCATCACCACCTACACCACTAATACCAGAACCATCACCACCCCTATACCAATAATACCAGCATCACCACCACCCCTATGCCACCAATACCAGGACCATCACCACCAACACCAGGACCACCACCACCTACACCATCAAAACCAGGACCACCACCACTCACTCACACCATCAATACCAGGACCACCACCACACACACCAGGACCATCAACAACACGCACTATACAGGAGCTGGGTATTGGTAATTAACCAAATACTGGCTTACCATGTTTCTATTTTATTGGAAAACCATAGGTTTGTAATTTTTTTTTATCCCAACAGAGTCCAGAAAGCACTAAGCAGCTGCCGAGGCAGCGAGATTTAATACTGTGTCCAGTAGTTCGATGGCTAGCACACTCAGCTCACACACTCGATCCCCGGTACGGCTGGTAAACATTAGGACGTGTTTCCATAAGACACCTGCTGTCCATGTTCACCCATCAGTAAAATTGGTACCTGGGTGTTAGTCGACTAGTGTGGGTCGCATCCTGGGACAAAATTGACCTAATTTACCCGAAATGCTCTTCCAAGCCAATGATGATCCCTTTTAAATTTTTAAATCACTTGTTCTCTAGAGAGAACAAGTGATTTAATGCTGTGCATTAACATCTCCATTCAAGGGAGTTGAAATCGCATATATAGATTATGTACACAGAACCTTTACTGCACCTTAACTACTGGGAACGCTTAGAAGCACTTAACCTGTACTCACTGGAGCGCAGGCGAGAGAGATATATCATAATCTACACCTGGAAAATCCTGGAGGGACTGGTCCCTAATCTGTACACAGAAATCACACCCTATGAAAGCAAAAGATTTGGCAGGCGGTGCAACATACCCCCAATGAAAATTAGTGGCGCCATTAGTACACTAAGAGAAAACACCATAAGCGTCCAGGGCCCAAGACTGTTCAACAGCCTCCCACCAGCCATAAGAGGAATTAACAATAGACCCCTGGCTGCCTTCAAGAGGGAGTTGGACAGATACCTAAAGTCAGTGCTAGATCAGCCGGACTGTAGTTTTGGACAGATACCTAAAGTCAGTGCCGGATCAGCCGGACTGTAGTTTTGGACAGATACCTAAAGTCAGTGCCGGATCAGGCGGACTGTAGTTCGTTCGTTGGACTACGTGCGGCCAACAGTAACAGCCTGGTTAATCAGGCCCTGATCCCCGGAAAGCCCTCCAGGTAGATAACAAGGGGATTTCTATATAGTAGTAGTATGTCACTGATGTCAGCTAGGCCTGTATTACATGTACTTTTAGAAATAAAGATATTATTATACTTGAGGCGTCTCTCTCGAACGAGGTTACACGTAATTTCAAATTGCCTATGGATTACCGCTCTGGTCAGTATATACACACACGGGGACTGGAGCTATGAATCGACCCCTGCAACCACAATTAGGTGAGTACACACACTATCGACAAGTACCTTCGACAACCAGTAACTATTACAACAGGTCTAATAATGAATAAGGACATTATCATTCCAAAAACTTTAAGTTCTTTAATATTTAACCTTCCTTTGTTATTTAAAGCACATTTTGCAACAAACATTTCCTTATATGTTTAATATAGTCATTATAATTTTAAAAATAAAAAATATATGAAAAGTATCAGTCCCCTCAGCCTGAGGGACTGACCACCTCAAAACTACGTCTTCTTTGGTGATGGACTGATTACATCGTCTTTATATCTCTACTGCTTTTAAGGCTTCCTCTGTATTAGACTGAAGAAGCCTAATGTGTAGGCGAAACGTTTCGGAATAAGGATACATAACTGTTGTACATGCGTCTTACTTATCAAGTCGGTATTGTATACCATTATCGTATTCAAAATTCCTTCACAGTTTACCCAAAAAGCCAGACTGATTACACACACTCCTGCACCTCTGTCTCCATATCACAAAACTCAAGTCCCTAAGTGCACTCCGCTTCCTTGTGAAGACTCACTCCATAAGTACACTTTAGGATCATATCAGAACATCCCTTTTTTCTAGGATCGCTCCATCAGTACACTCCTCTTCATAGGATCGGTCCTTCAGTGCATCCTTCTTCATAAGATCAGTCCTCCAGTACGCCCTCATCATAGGATCGGTCCTTTAGTACATCCCTCTTCCTAGGATCGGTCTTTCAGTACATCCCTCTTCCTAGGATCGGTCCTTCAGTACATTCCTCTTCCTAGGATCGGTCCTTCAGTACATTTCTATTCCTAGGATCGGGCCTTTAGTACATTTCTATTCCTAGGATCGGGCCTTCAGTAATCCTTTTTCCTAGGATCGGTCCTCCAGTACCTCTCTCTTCCTAGTATCACTCCTCCAGTACACCCTTCTATAGGATCACTCCTCCAGTACACACTTCATTATAGGATCACTCCTCAAGTACACCACTTCCTGGGATCGGTCCTCTAGTACAGCCTTCACTATAGGATCACTCCAGTACACCTCTTCCTAGGATCGGTCTTCCAAAACACTCTTATTCCTATGGTCACTCCGGTACACCTCGTTCCTTCAGTAAACTACATGCCCCGGTACACCTGGCATCCCGGTCCTCCTCTCTCCCCATGATACCCAACAGCTGGCAATCCCCCCTCCTACTTTTCAGAGGAGGAGAGAAGGGGAGACCAGCCATAACCCAACAATGGCAACCCCTTTGTGTTAAGAGCCAGACCACAGCTGCGCAGAGGTGCTGGGAGAGGCGCTGTAAACAAGCTTTCAGCTGCGAGGGTTACGGGTCACTGGTACTACTTGTGTCAAGGAACATTCATAAATATCTCATGTCTCTCTCCTGTGAGACAACTTTCTTTGAGTTCGAAGAAGTCACACCTGCGTAGCTGGAACAGTCGTAACAGGGCGAGACAAGGAGTGACTGTAACGCCGTCCTCAGTGTCCTCTCCTGTGTTAACAAAACAATTTGAGGTTTATGACATTTTATACTCGATAAAATGCCACGAACTGCATAATGTCTTAACATACCTGTCGGTATATTCTAGCGTTGATATGCTCTCCTATGTCCTGGCTATCTGCGAATTCTTTAGCTTGAGATAATCTAGCTTAATCTCTCATGAAAATGGTAATCACTCAGGTCGTGTTAACCGCTCACAGGATGAGCATGGAGCGCACAATAAGCCAGCCGCTCAAGCGGCACTACCAGGTTCAGGCAATCCCGGTTCTATCCGAAGGATTTATCTTCAGTTCCCTGTAAGTTTATTTACGTACAGGTACACAAATACAGTTACATAAATTATCATACATAGTAAAATAGGTGTAAAACACCTAGGATAACCCCCAAAAAAATCAAAGTGACTTATTTCCATTGGGTCCTTCCCTAAGAAATTATGATAATATAAAACAGAACGGGAGATGTTTCCACACCCGCGTCATCAGCTTAGCTTCAGCTCATGGTTATACACAGGTCTCTGACATCAATAAGTTTATTTAAGTACAGGTACACATAAATACAGTTATATAAATTATCATCAATGAAATCACGAAACAAGTGATTTTGAATCATTAACAGAACTGCGGCTTGGCCAGGACTCGATCCTGCGTTCCCATGCCCAGCCCTGTGTGGACTGACCAAAGTACACATCACAGATTAGATAAGATTTTGTTTGGATTTTTATCCCCGGAGGGTTAGCCACCCAGGATAACCCAAGAAAGTCAATGCGTCATCGAGGACTGTCTGTCTTATTTCCACTGTGGTCCTCAATCTTGTCCCCCAGGATGCGACCCACCCAGGTACCAATTTGCTGCTAGGTGAACAGGACAACAGGTGTAAGGAAACGCGTCGAAATGTTTCCACCCCACCGGGAATCGAACCCAGGCCCTCCGTACGTGAAGCGAGAGCTTTAGCCACCAGGCCACTGGGGCACCCAGCCCCGGTGGCCCACCATTCTTGGTCCAACAGAGAGAGTGATGCGTACTTTGGTCAGTCCACACAGGGCTGGGCACGGGAACGCAGGATCGAGTCCTGGCCAAGCCGCAGTTCTGTTAATGATAAATTATCATATATAGCAGCATATGTATAGTTTACCCAGGATAACCCAAGAAAGTCATACAAAGTCACTTATTACTATATAGAAAAGCCCTTGTTATGCAGAACATTTAGGACAAATAAGGTCAATTTTATCCCCAGGATGCGACGGTATATAAATAGAAAGCAACCCAAAAAAAAAAAAAAATCTTAAGAAATGAAAGGAAGTAAACAAGTTTCTATACGAATGTTTGAGGATGTAACCACAGTGGGCGCCCTGTGGGTCTCCTTTACCAATCAGGGCTCAGGAAACGTTACTTTGTTCCGCCAATCACGACACAGCTGTAGGAAGCCAGTGTTGCCCAAGTGCGAGCAATGTTTTTTTTATGCGAGGTGTATTTAAGTAATGATATTATTATTACATGATAATATGTAACATCTTTGTGATATACATCACTGAACTATGTTCCACCGTACCACATATAAGAAATATCGACATGGGAACACAGTATGAAGGTATTTACAGGTGACAAGTGACAACGTGGGTCGAGTCGTTTCATGCTCGGATCACCGGGATGTCAGCAACCAAATTCCGGTAAGAGTAATAGAGATTCAGGCGAGATTATCTATATGGTAATGTGGCGCTCTAGTGGCTTCTGGTGAATGGTGGTAGTGGCAGTTAATGTCAGCCAGATCCTTGGTGTGGCCACGAAAGTGATGGCCAGAGATTTTACACCAAGGAGTGAGCAGTTTCCAGGGAGGAACAAACGAACTTGCACACGCGCACACATCCATACGCTCGCGCGCACACACACACAAGGGATAGGAGGGACATGATAACGACGTATAAAATACTGAGGGGAACTGAGAAGGTGGACAGGACCAGAATATTTCAGAGATGGGACACAGGAACAAGGGGACCCAGGTGGAAGTTAAAAAGTTAAGTGAGTCATAGGGATGTTAGAAAGTATTTCTCCAGCTTTAGAGTTATTAGGAAGTGGAATATGGAGAGTGAAGTAGTGGAGGCAGGTATCATACATAGCTTTAAGACGAGGTACGATAAGGAGCATGGAGAGAGTGGACCTTGTAGCGACTAGAGGTGGGGGCCAGGAGCTATGAATCGACCCCTGCAACTACATATGAGTACACACACGCTACCTACCTACACCTATCCCCTCTTCTTTTTTTTTTTTTCTCTCTCTCTGGGGAGAGAAAGTCTTCTACCATTCTGTACTGAGTTCGTCTCGCTAGACAAAAGTAACATTTCTTTGATTTACCTGGCATTTACCTCGAGTTGCTTCCGGAGGTCACCGCCCCCTCGGCCCGCTCCCAGACCAGGCCTCCTAGTTGCTGTTTTGATCGATCAATCTGTTAGTACCCGCCGTTCGCAGTCTACCATATGTACCACAACCCCGTTAATCACAAACTGTTTTGAGAAATCTCTTAGGTTCCTTCTTGAAGACAGCAGCTGTTTGTTATTAATCTCCTTTATGCATGAAGCCTTGGTTTGTATCAATTTGGATTCTAGCTCTGTGGAATCCACTTTCGTACAGATTCTAGTATCATCTGCATTGATAACAAAAAAAGCACAATACCGTGACTGGAGCAATACACACACAACTCGCACATTGCATTGCTATGATTGTTGTCCCTGGTGGCCACGTTGAATCATCAGTTTGGGGTGATATATTACAAAGGCTTCTTAGTGGCTGACAAAGTCACCACTTGCACTCTTTAAGTACCCTTGAAAACAGCGTAGCTCGGGGACTTTTGTTTTAATTTGTCTACTTTTGATAACCATATTCCTGGTGACCTTCTATGCCTTGAGGGACACAACTTTCCACTGTAGCAGTTCCTGATTTCACTTCATTTATTAGTCTTTTGGTTCTATCTGTGAGTCTCTATATAAGCTCTGAGGTCTGTCGACTTGTACACAAGTATTTTCCCCTCTTCCTGTTTTACTGTTCCCACCACCAACCACCACCACTAACATTCAACACCACCACCTCTCAACAACAACCACCTCCACCCTTCAACAACCACCACCCTTCAACAGCCACCACCCTTCAACCATCACCAAATTTCAACAACTACCACCACCACCCTTCTTCAACCACCATCTCCACAAACTTTCAAAAACCACCACCCTTCAACAATCAACACCATCCACTCAATCACCACCACGACAACCATCATGACGATCATAACGACTACAACCACCACGACTACGACCACCACCCAGAGGCAAGGTCAAGTCAAGTGGAAGATCACTGGGAAGGTTGAGTGGCCAGCCTCGCCTCCCATGCTAATTCTGACCCACTATGACCTTGTAACCTTATTTCAGAGGAAAGGCACCACTCCACCTGCCTTGCTTATTCTCAGTGTAACATGCATACATATATACACACACACAATATATATATACTATATATGTCGTGCCGATTAGGTAAAACTTGCGATTTTGGCTTAAATAGCAACGCTCACCTTGCCATATAGGACAAGTGAAAATTTGTGTATGCAATAATTTCGCCAAAATCATTCTGAACATAACGAAAAAAAATATTTCATTGTGTTTGTTTATTATTAAATTAATGTTAACGTATCTAAAATATATTTAGTTGGGTTAGGCTAAATTAAATTGCGCTTGTTGTAATAAGGTTAGGTAGGTTTTCAAAGTTTCTCTTGGTACAAAATTATAAATTCTTACATTAACATAAATGAAAAAAATATATCTTTAAACGTATAAGAGAAATTTTAGAAAGGACTTAATTTTAGATGAGTTCTTGCTAATTGACCAGTTTTACCTAATCGGCACGTATATATATATATATATATATATATATATATATATATATATATATATATATATATATATATATATATATATGTCGTAATCTCTAACACTGTGTTTTGGGGGGTCTGTGAGGGTGGGGACCTGGCGGTGTACTGTGGGATTCTATAGTGGAATGTTGGGTGGGGGCTGTGTGTGTGTGTGTGTGTGTGTGTGTGTGTGTGTGTGTGTGTGTGTGTGTGTGTGTGTGTGTGTGTGTGTGTGTGTGTGTGTGTGTGTGTGTGTTTGGGTTTTAGTGTGGGAGTTTGACAGTGTGTGTGTGGGGGGGAGTTTGACAGTGTGTGTGTGGGGAGTTTGACAGTGTGTGTGTGTGAGTGGGTGGGAGTGTGTGGGTGGGTGGGAGTGTGTGGGTGGATGGGAGTGTGACAGTGTGTGTGTGTGGGGGAGTTTGACAGTGTGTGTGTGTGTGGGGGAGTTTGACAGTGTGTGTGTGGGGAGTTTGACAGTGTGTGTGTGTGGGGGGGGAGTTTGACAGGTGTGTGTGTGTGTGTGTGTGTGTGTGTGTGTGTGTGTGTGTGTGTGTGTGTGTGTGTGTGTGTGTGTGTGTGGGAGTTTGAGTGTGTGTGTGTGTGATTTTGACAGTGTGTGTGGGAGTGTGACGGTGTGAATGGGATTGTGACGATGTGTATGGGAGTGTGGCGGTGTGTGTGGAAAGGAGTGTAGCAGTGAATGAAATAATGAGGGTGAGGGTGGCAGTGAGTGTGTCAGCTTGTGGAGCAGTGAACATAACAGTGGGTATGGCAGCGAGTCAGATCGAGGAATGAGGGAGTAGGTCAGTAATTATGGTACTGGAAAGTGCCAGTACCAGTCTTCCAGTTCAAGCTGGCAAACTACTGCACAGTACAAGAATTGAAGCCAGCCAACTCCTGCACAGTCCAGCACTTCCTGCACGCTTATACCTGGAAAATAACTTTTGGAGCCAAACTATCGAAGCATAACTAATGGAGGGGACCAGCCCTGAGGACACCAGTGATACAGTCGCTTCTGAGATCGATTAGGAAAACGAGGTCAAGCATCATAATCGAGGTCTTCTAACGGAGTGGATGAAGAGGGGAGACAAGGAGGCGGTGATAAAGGAACATGGAATAATACACTGACAGAGACAAATGACTGACGAGGTAAATTGATATGAGAGAGGGAGAGAAAGAGGGAGGGGGAGAGAGGGGAGGGATAGAGAAGGGGAGAGAGATGGAGGGAGAGAGAGAGAGAGAGAGAGAGAGAGAGAGAGAGAGAGAGAGAGAGAGAGAGAGAGAGAGAGAGAGAGAGAGAGAGAGAGAGAGAGAGAGAGAGAGAGAGAGAGAGAGAGAGATACATTATAGTATGCAAGGGACTACACAGTTCTGAGTTTAGACCACATGGTGGAAAAGTTCTCGGAAAGGAGCATAAGAAGGGAGAAACAAAGCAGATTTAAGAAGAGGGGAGCACCAAAGATAAGAAACTTGGGCCAGTGTGCAAATAAAACTTGAAGGAAAGACAATGGACGAGATGGAGCATATAGCAGTGGAGCGCCGGTAAATGGAATGGAAGTTAATTCCCTAGAGAAAATAGAGGAGATAGTGACCATAGGCTGCCAACAGATGTAGAGACAAAGAAAAAATAAAAAGTTAAAGAGTGGAGGACAGCAGAATACAAAAGCAGAGAAATCTAAAATGAGTATACTACAATGGGAAAAGAGGAACAATATGGAAATAAACAGAGGTTTTAGTAAAATTAAAAAGATTACAGTAATATGAACGTCAACGTTTGTGAAGGACCGAACATGACATTCAAGGATACATTTAGCGTGCTAACTAAAACACCAAAAAGCACATAAGGCAAACTAAGAGCCGATATGTATCATCACAACACATGAACTGAGACAGCGGTCGAACTCATTGTTAAATTCTATTGTTTTTATTGTGCCTAATGTGTCTTTTTTTTTTGAGGGATCAGAGGCACTGTGTAATCCACTAGCGAAAATTTACAAGATTATAAAAAACCTGACTGGACAGAGACTAGGCTGTGATCAGTGGATTCACTGTGCTAAATATCCAACAAGGATTTAGTACTTCATGAAGTTTTTCTTAACAAGTCACCGAGATAGAACACCTACTGGAAAACTGAACAATATCAAATTTTTCATCAAGGGGATAGATAAACACCGAATTACTGGTGTGCATATTATTTGGGTGATGGAGAAGATATTCAGTACAGATTTAGATGAGGCAAATAATGTCTCACAAAGCTACTAAAATTCCACAAGTGAGTAAGATCAAGCAGTAAGGAGAAGGATGAATGAAGTGCAGTTTTTCACTGTAACAAAGTGTTAGGTACTTTACCTCACAACAAAGTTATAATGACACTGAAACATGAAGAAGAAGAATGAAAAAGTGATGGAGTGGAGATGACTGGTAAGGGCTAAGTGATGGCAGATATATACATCAAAACTAGAAAAGCAACAATATATAACTAGTGTCATATGATAGATTACTTATCATATAAGCCATGGAAAATACAATGAAGTACTGGGTGAGTGGAAAGTCGTGTGTATTACAGTGACTGATACTCACAGAGGAGTCATAGCATAAAACCCAGTCACATCTGGGAGTATACAAGTAGATAGCTAAATGTATGGAAGGAAAGCCAAATTTACATTCATCACCCTATTTTCAAAGTTCCCTTTGTAAAATTGATACTAAAGGATTATCTTAGAGTTTATAGTAACTAGATGTGAAATTGAAAGAACAGTTCCTCTTCCAGGGATTTAATGGAGGCGACGGGAAAACATGCACAAAAAAATGCTGAGATCTGAAAAAGAAAGAGAAAATAACCCACGAACGTCCTTGGCTACTTGTGATCTAAGAGTCTTTAGTCTGTAAGAGTTAAGGCCTAACTTTGATAGACTCATTAAGAAAAAGAGAGAAGAGATATAGAAGAGAGGGAAAAATATGGTGCACGAACAGAGGGAAGGAGAGAGAGAATAGAAATAATCACACAGATTTAGTAATAAAAAGAATAATGATGAAGACGATGGGGGAGAAAGAGAAAGACTAGATATCACACCAGAGAGAAGAAAAGAGAAAAAGGTGAGAAAGAAAATATGAAAACAAATATGATGAGCCAGAAGGCAGGAGAGGGAGAGAGGATGTTCGAAGGAAATATACATTTCCCTGAATTCTTAAAGATTAGCTTTGACGATGCAGTCCTCTTCTCAGTTAACCTTTATTGTTATTAACGTTCATCTAACTTTTTCTCCATACTCTGTACACTAGTAATTTTTCATGAATTATATGCGTTAATAAGTTTGGCTAACTGCATAACTTGCCTAATTACAACGCAATCCAAATTTATTTGGTTTTATTATTTTCTTTGTGTATAGCCTCTTTCGATATTAAAAACTAAATTCATTCCAAATTTATTCCAGTTGACTTTACTCATATACCAAAACGTGTTCCGATAGTCTGCTGCTATGTGGTTGGGAACCCAAATAAAACAGCTCTATCTCGAATATATCACGACACTATCCACACTGATTAGTCTGGTAGTTTCCTGGTTACTTGGATTGTGCCAGCTGATATGAAGAATATTTAAATCACCTATTGTTACCGCATTATTATTATTATTGATTTAATACAGTCATATAAAAAGGTGTCATTCTTATGCCTGTTTAAAAGGATGGTATACTACCCGAAATAAAATTTATCGTTCTCTTGCAGCGAATTTCATAATATACATCTTATATTGGGAATTCAAATGCACATAATTCATCGTTAATACATAGAATGATATCGACACCATTTTTTGAGTGTATCATTAATGAAATCATTATAGTTAACCACGATTAGATTTCCTATTAAGTAATTTTAAATATACCGAAAATTC
The DNA here is from genome assembly GCA_009830355.1 of Cherax destructor. Lineage (NCBI taxonomy): Eukaryota > Metazoa > Arthropoda > Malacostraca > Decapoda > Parastacidae > Cherax > Cherax destructor. The sequence continues at coordinate 81,117 of WNWK01001247.1, read as the reverse complement.
ATTAATGGTTAATAAAGTCGGCATTCTCTCACACGCATAAGGCTAAGAGTGTGGTACACAAATACAAATGGCTCTGGAAACAAAAGCAGTGATCTAAAGAACAGAATATAAAATGATAATCAAGACATAATAGCTTTTATGGAAACTAAACTAAGAAGAGTTGTAACGAACCCAATACTTCCATATTGTTACTACACATTTTTTTAAAAAATACATAAAAGCAAAGACAAAACACCGATAAGCAAGTACGAATTGTGTTTTCAGGAAACAAATAACTGAACAACTACAGGCTTTTAAGAGCTTCATATCAGTAATACTAATAACTGAGGAACTTAAGGTCATATAAAAGGAGGCATATAATGGAGCACGGTGACAACTGGGGCTACAAAACACATTTTAGAAAAAGAGCAAAGAATAAGTATTCTCACAGCAAATCTATTGTTAGAGGATTCAAACCATAAAAAAATAGACTAAGAGCTGGGACCTACATGGAAAAAGAAGAAATTGGGTTCAGGAGTACTAAGAACAAAACTGATGGAGTCCATGATAGAAAACCTTAGCAGTCAAACATGAATAAAATCTCAAGGATGAGAGGAGATAAGGAGAGCTGGGGGTCTTCATTTGGTTTTCACTTCGAATAAATCGAACATAAATTAAAGTCATTTATGGACTGCCTCTAGATGCCAGTGACCACACAGTACTAAAGTTGAATAGATGATAGAACATCTGGAGAAGCAATGAGAAAGAAAAATGTATGGTAAGATAGTGGAAAGCCAAGTCAGAAAGTGCTGGGAGGTCACAGAAAGTGCTGGGAGGTCACAGAAAGATTCATATCTGTCAGAGTGACCGGAAACGTACAATGCATTGTGAGACCATGACTTAAAGATGCAGTGACTTCAAACCAAAACAGGAAAAGAGCAAAGAACGAAAAGACGAACATGCAGGAGCCCTATGATCGTAGGAGACATACAACGCTTCAGGGAATGGGGGTTCATGTTCAAGCCAACGAAGGGAGGACATGTTCGATTCCTTAGATGATGAGCACTTCACTGGTATTAAGGTATCTCGACTAACGAAATCGTAATAAAACGATTCACTCGCCACGGGTTCAAAGCTTACCCATTCCGTGGTTTATTAAGGGCAATTGAAGGGCAATGAACAGTAAAGCTATGAATAATTATACAGAGTAAGAAGAGAAGTAGAGGGGCAATTTAAAGAGAACTGAGCAACAAAGAGCAAAACAGAGCCAAATTAACTTCACAACATCATAAGAACGAAGATGAGAACAAGAGTTCCGATAAGGACAAGTACTAATAAGAAAGAAAGGAAATACCAAATAAAACTTCCGTAAAATAACAAAAAAGCAAGTGATCAAGCTAATAATGATTAATGTTATAGAGCCATACAAATTATCACTGTAGGTAGTGAGAAAAGTAACAGAATTACTGGAAGAAGGGCCTGGTAAGTATTGGCCGATAGGCCTGCTGCAGTGTTCCTCCATTCTTATGTTCTTATATAAGAACCAGTAGCGAAAAAACAGTATCTTTGGAAAAGAGAAGTAGAGAAAGATTGGCGAAACGCCTCGAGAAAAATAATTCATTGGATGTCAATACAGATTTAAGAGACGGCAATTTCTGGCTCAAAAAAACTGCTTGCGATATGCGACAAAACTAAAGATCAGACAAGATAAAGAGGTGGGTTGACTGTATATTTCTGGATTACATTAAATCCTTTGATATCGTAGCCCCACTAGAAACACACACACACTAGAAATGGAAGCAGGGGTACGCAGAAAAGTATTTCAGTATATCACAGAATATATCAAGACCAGAAAACTGAGAGTGACGGTGTAGGTAGCAGCAGCAGATTGGACAATAGTATCGACTTGTGTTTCTTACGGTTCAGTACTTCAGGAGTCTTACCACTATATAATAAATCTGAATACCCTGCCAGAGTTAAGTGCCTCTAGATATATATTTTTATTTACAAATACTACCGAAAAGAATATGAAAGGGAGAAGACATAGATAGGGACTAGTACAGAATGCAAGATTGGATAGAAGGGCAGCTAGCTACTCCAGCTGAACACCCAGGTGAGCAGACTCATGAAAATCTATGAAGGGAGAGCAGACCGAAGACTGTACAGACTAGGAGGAAATAAACTCTAAACATTCAACAGTAAGAATGATCAAAGCGTAAATATCACACGGAGACATCTCGCTGGAGTTGGACATCAGCCCAATAATTAAGGTAGTGATAAATTGATAACCCTTAGGACTGCTTTCAGGTACCCAAACAGGTTTTATGAAACTGTATACATGCATATATATACATGTGCAATAACATCACAGTAAACAAATGATATCACAATATGCAGAAAAACCACTGTGAAAAAATAATGAAATTCCAACCGCTATCGTAATTTCTCACGTTATCAAGGATAATGCGATAATGTGAGAAATCACGAAAGTGCTTGGAATTCCACTATTTTTTTCACAGTGGTTATTGTGTGTGCCAAGAATGCTGCAGGCATTTTCCCTCTGGATCGCAACACTAAGTCTCTGAAAGAGGAAGCTGGCCGCCCTGTGATCCTTGGTTTCTATGATGAATTTTTCACCCAGCTCTTTGAGGAACTTTAGAGTACACTTGCCCTATGCTCCAAGGGTCTCCGACCCTATTGGGATTAAGTTATAGCAAGGGGAAAGGCCTTCATATTTGCGGGTCTTCTGGGGTCTCCCTGTAGCTGGCAGCTCTACTTCCTTCAGCTTCGGAGTATGACAAGTGGCGGCACAGGTGTAGTGCCAGGCAATCTGCTTACCATCCTTCCAGTGTAGCATAGTAGCTCCATCAAGACGCTTTTGACTTCCTTCAGACCTCTGTACTTGGGGTTCCCGTTGAGCTGGGCAACGGGCTGTGGCGAGGCTTCTCTTTATGATGTCATTGACCTCCTCATGTCTAGCATACTTTCCTTCTGATGTGTGACACACTAGACCATGAAGTCCGAATTGATCAGCCGTCGCCCTGCCGCAAATACACCTATGTTCGGTGAGTATGGGGGCGGCTAGGCGAAGAGCAACACCAATCCGAATGGCCTGTGGGTTGAGTCGAGTGCCCAGAGAGGAATTCGGAACAGCTAGAAGGAAATCTCCTGAAAGCGATGCCTTCACCGCTAGGAGACGAACTTTGTCCTTTCCTGAAGCGTTGGTGAGCATTGTGTTGGCGATTTTTTCCATGATCGGTTTGTCCTAGTGGGACTGTTTGTGCTCTTTGGGAGGAGCTGGTCTACTGGAGGAGTCGGCGAGGGTGTCCTATCACACGGCTGCTTCAATGAACTTGGGGTCTTGAGTTCCTATCGCACCTCTCAAGCGTTCGGGGACAATCTCCTTGACTAGTCCACTGGAAGCCAAACACGAAGACAGAAATGCAGGTAAAGCTACCTGCGTTGCTTTGCCACCCCAATACCTCTTAGTCGCACTGAGAGGGTTGCCTGATCCCATTGCTGATCTTCTAGTGACAGATTCAGTGCCATCTTGACAATTTCAAGGAGAATATGGGAGCATACTCGGAGGAGCAAGATATAATGGACTTTGAAGACAGATATCAGAGATCTTATAATGAAAACATGATGGGAGACTACATTTGGGGGCTTAAACGGGAAAGTGATTTGTTGCATGCTCGCAAATCTAGAAAAACTGCTCATTTTTAACTTTGTAAATATGTTTCAGAAAGTTTAAAATAGAATTTGTGTACATTTTATTTATTTTATTATACATTTTTGTTTTACATCCAAAACTAGCAAAAAATATTGAAATTTAGCCATTTTTTGTCAAAAATTCATCCTGTAAGCCACAAAAGCAAAGTTTAAAAGGACTAATGAGCATTTTCTATTGTTTTGCAATAAAAAGAGTTGGAAAATAATACTTGCCAGGAACAAAAATTGTGTTACATAGTGTTATCCTTGAAGAGGTGTCAAAATGGATGCAAGTGACGAGTGGGGTTCCACAAGGATCGTACTAGGACCAGTGCAATTTCTTGTGTATATACGTGAATGACATGGCGGAAGGGATAGATTGAGAGATATCCATGTTTGCAGATGTGAAACTAATGAGAAGAATACAAGCAGATGTGGACTAGAAAATGGTACAAATTGATCTGGACAGGTTGCAGGACTGGTCTGACAAAGTTATGAAGTTCGGGGATGGACAAAGACCGCAGACGGAGTACAAGCTCGGGGTGCAAAGGTTGCAAGCCTCATTCAAGGGTGAGTATTGTACCGAGCATATCGCCCAAAGGCGCACATCGGCCAAATAAGTGCTGTAACTAATGCTCATCTGGCAAATCTAAGATTAATTTTAGACATCTAATTAAGGAGTTATTCACGCTACTGTATAACATGTACCTTAGGCCCATACTGGAGTATACAGCATTATTATGGAACCCACACCTGGCGAACATGTCAATAAAATGGAGAAAGTGCAGAAGTTTGCAACGAGACTAATACTGGAGCTAAGACGCATGTCCTATGAGGATATGCCCTGATGTGACTAAAGGAAAGGACTAAGGGTAAATAGGGACAGATTGTTTGAGAGATGGGAAACATGTACACGAGGGCATAGGTGGAAGTTGAAAACTCATGTTACAGGGATGTTAGGAAGTATTTCTTCAGTCTTAGAGTAGTCAGAAAGTGGAACGACCTGGAGAATGAAGTGGTAGAGGCAGAATCCATATATAGCTTTAGAAGCGATACGATAAGGCTTTTTAAGCCAGGAGAGAGTGAGTCTCGTAGCGACCAGCGAAGAGAGGAATCCAGGAGCCGAGACTCAACCCCTGCAAACATATACAGGTGAGTATATATAGGCGAGTGCACACTACGGTCTGTGGTAAAGAATGATCTGGCCTAAGGATGAGCCTCAATTACAGGGTATACAGCAGGGTAAGGAGAAAACCCTGAGGAACATGTGCATTCCGGAACGCCTGCACGAAACACTGGAGGAAATACATACAAAAGAGTGCGAGAAGGATCAAACACAAGTGTGCACTGGGCGAGCTACACCATGCACGCTCACGTGCACGCATATGGAGAGCCCGCCCCAGTACGAAAAAAAAAAACTAGAGTAGCTGGCAGTGGAGAAAAGCAGGTACAGCACCCATTGCTTCAGTTACCAGGGGTGGGACGAGGCAACCACCTGGAATATACCTGGAGAGTGTTTCGGGAGTCAACGCCCCCGCGGCCCGGTCTGTGACTAGGCTAAACCACACAACCAACCAAAACACAAACACACACACACACACACACACTAATGAGAGACAAAATGAGGAAAGAGAGATGGACAGGAGAACCCAGACTCAGGAGGAAGCTCTAATACAACCACCTTCAGATGTCCCCCAACCTGGACAACCCCAATGCAACCAAACAATCTAACCCAAAACACACATGCCATACCCAATGATTCCACCCACCTCATTACAAACTCCACCTTCACACCAACCACCCATAGTTCCCCATCAGATCTCCCACTTTCCCAACCCCAACGTACCCCCCAGACTACGGTTTTAGAAAAGAAGTTGAAGGTTTGGTATACAAATGCAGATGGTATAACAAATAAATGTGAGGAGTGGCATGAAAGAGTAAAGGCGACATCCCCAGACATAATAGCACTTACAGAAACGAAACTCACCAGGATGATAACAGATGCAATCTTTCCACCCGGATATCAAATCCTCAGGAAAGATAGAGGGAGCAGAGGGGGAGGAGGAGTTGCACTGCTCATTAAGAACAGGTGGGGATTTGAGGAAGTGGAAGGAATAGATAGAATGGGCGAAAGGGACTACATAGTAGGAACAATTCAGTCTGAGGGCCATAAGGTGGTAATTGCTGTAATGTACAACCCGCCACAGAACTGCAGGAGGCCAAGAGAAGAATACGACGAGAGCAACAGAGCAATGGTAGACGCACTAGCCGAGGTGGCCAGAAGAGCCCACATAGGGAGAGCAAAGTTACTAGTTATGGGTGATTTCAATCACAAGGAGATTGATTGGGAAAACCTGGAGCCCCACGGGGGTCCTGAATCACGGAGAGCCAAGATGATGGATGTGGTACTGGAAAACCTCATTCATCAACATGTTAGAGACACTACCAGAGAGAGAGGTGGGGATGATCCAGCAAGACTGGACCTAGTATTCACCTTGAGTAGTTCGGACATCGAGGATATCACATATGAAATGCCCCTTGGAGCTAGTGATCATTTGGTTCTGTGTTTTGATTATATAGTTGAGCTACAAGTGGAGAGGGGAGCAGGAATAGGAAGGAAGAAACGAAACTACAAAAGGGGGAACTACACAGGCATGAGGAACTTCCTACAAGATGTTCAGTGGGAGAGAGAATTGGCAGGAAAACCAGTAAAAGAAATGATGGAATATGTGACAACCAAATGCAAAGAGGCAGAGGAGAGGTTTGTCCCCAAGGGAAACGGAAGTAATGGGAAGACCAGAACGAGTCCTTGGTTCACTCAGAGGTGTAGGGAGGCAAAAACTAAGTGTAATAGAGAATGGAAAAAGTACAGAAGACAAAGGACACAGGAAAATAAAGAGATTAGCCGAAGAGCCAGAAACGAATATGCACAGGTAAGAAGGGAGGCTCAGCGACAATATGAAAATGATATAGCATCAAAAGTCAAGTCTGACCCAAAGCTGTTGTATAGCCACATCAGGAGGAAAACAACAGTCAAGGACCAGGTAATCAGGCTGAGGAAGGAAGGTGGGGAGTTCACAAGAAACGACCAAGAGGTATGCGAGGAGCTCAACATGAGATTTAAAGAAGTATTTACAGAGGAGACAGGAAGGACACCAGGAATTCAGAATAGGGAGGTTTACCAATAAGTGCTGGATGAAATACACACAACCGAGGAGGAGGTGAAGAAGCTGCTATGTGAACTCGATACCTCAAACCGGTGGGACCGGACAACATTTCTCCGTGGGTCCTTAGAGAGGGAGCAGAGATGTTGTGTGTGCCACTAACAAAAATCTTCAACACATCCATTGAAACTGGGCAACTACCTTAGGCGTGGAAGATGGCAAATGTAGTCCCAATTTTTAAGAAAGGAGACAGACACGAGGCATTAAACTATAGACCTTTGTCACTGACGTGTATAGTATGCAAAGTCATGGAGAAGATCATCAGGAGGAGAGTGGTGGAGCACCTAGAAAGACACAAGCTTATAAACGACAACCAGAACGGTTTCAGGGAAGGAAAATCCTGTGTCAAAAACCTACTGGAGTTTTATGACAAGGTAACAGAAGTAAGACACGAGAGAGAGGGGTGGATAGACTGCATTTTCTTGGACTGCAAGAAGGCGTTCGACACAGTTCCTCACAAGAGGTTAATGCAAAAGCTAGAGGATCAGGCACACGTAACAGGAAAGGCACTGCAATGGATCAGAGAATATCTGACAGGGAGGAAACAACGAGTCATGGTACGTGACGAGGTGTCAGAGTGGGCACCTGTGACGAGTGGGGTTCCACAAGGGTCAGTCCTAGGACCTGTACTGTTTTTGGTATATGTGAATGACATAACAGAAGGGATAGACTCAGAAGTGTCCCTGTTTGCAGATAATGTGAAGTTAATGAGAAGAATTAAATCAGTCGAGGATCAGGCAGGACTACAAAGAGACTTGGACAGGCTACAAGCCTGGTCCAGAAACTGGCTCCTAGAATTTAACCCTGCCAAATGTAAAGTCATGAAGATCGGGGAAGGACAAAGAAGACCGCAGACAGAGTATAGTCTAGGTGGCCAAAGACTGCAAACCTCACTCAAGAAAAAAGATCTTGGGATGAGTATAATACCGAGCACATCTCCTGAGGCACACATCAATCAGATAACTGCTGCAGCATACGGGCGGCTGGCAAACCTAAGAATAGCATTCCAATACCTCACTAAGAAATCATTCAAGACTCTGTACACCATATACGTCAGGCCCATACTGGAGTATGCAGCACCAGTTTGGAACCCACACCTGGTCAAGCACGTCAAGAAATTAGAGAAAGTGCAGAGGTTTGCAACAAGACTAGTCCCAGAGCTAAGGTGATTGTCCTACGAAGAAAGGTTAAGGGAAATCGGCCTGACGACACTAGAGGACAGGAGGGTTAGGGGAGACATGATAACGACATATAAAATACTGCGAGGAATAGATAAGGTGGACAGAGACAAGATGTTCCAGAGAGGGGACACAGAAACAAGGGGTCACAATTGGAAGTTGAAGACTCCTATGAGTCAAAGGGATGTTAGGAAGTATTTCTTCAGTCATAGAGTTGTCAGGAAGTTGAATAGCCTAGAAAGTGACGTAGTGGAGGCAGGAACCATACATAGTTTTAAGACGAGGTTTGATAAAGCTCATGGAGCAGGGAGAGAGAGGACCTAGTAGCAATCAGTGAAGAGGCGAGGCCAGGAGCTATGACTCGACCCCTGCAACCACAAATAGGTGAGTACACACACACACACACACACACACACACACACACACACATAAACACTAGGACGAGACAGTAAGTGCTAGACGCACAGCTGTGGAAGGTGAGGGAACACGAGGGGATTACTGGGCATAACTATTACCTCGGTCAAGGTTAGCAGAATAATCTATCATGGAACCTCCGCTCACACTGCCCACCAGGCCACCCCCCTTACCACCCCCACTAACTGACCATCAATGCCACTCACCACAATACACCCACCCTTTACAATACACACCCTTCAACAACTGACCACTACATCCACCCACCTTCATGCACACCACCCACCATAACCACCCACCTGCCTGCCTACCACATGCTCCCACTGACCACCATTCCCATTCACGACCCACCACTAACCACCACACCATCCCACCTACCAACTCACTGTCCACTACACCCACAGTCAACCCTCATCACACTCATCCACCGAATATTACATCTACTCACCGACTACCACACCCACCCAACACCTACTACACCCACCCACCGATGGAGTTAGTGATTAATGTTTATTTTGATATGTAGAGAAGTAGTGTGGAGAAAGAAGCACGTTTTTAATTGAGATTAGTTAACGTTGTTCCATTGAGCCAGACAATGTATCTTTGTTATTAAACCGATTGAAACATTTGTTTTCGTTATGACGCTGAGTGAAATAATTCCCTTTCGTTATTACATTGAGCGAGATGATTCATCCTCGTTACTCAACTGAGTGAGATAATTCATCCTCGTTATTACAAACACAGGTGGCAGTCTAAAGGTCTGTAGCACCTGGTCGAAACTAAGTCAGTAAATAAAGCAGTCAGCAGGGCAGAGCAAGGACAAGGTAAACACAGCAGGGGTAGATTACTTTACTCATGTATTCCTTCACCAGTATTGACACTATGTACAATATTAATAATTAGAGAAGAAGTCAGATTGAAATGGTGCAATCCAGAGGCACTCAAAGCATGAGTGGTCACTACCAGTGTCTGTAGAAAGTATGCCAACCAGCCAGGTGTGACGTTACCTTGGTTGCCCGTAACTGCCAGGTTGAACTGGACAATACGCGAAGCTGTGGGGCCTCAGAACTGCCGGTTCACTGGTCGAGAGGGCATGCCAAGTGGTTGTGTGCTGAACGTCGAATAAAATATAACATACTCGACACACGCCATACTCGTTACTTCAGTAAGCGAGACAATTCATCATCGTTATTCAACTGAGCGAGAAGAATGCTTTTCGTTACTCCAGGGAGCGAGAAGATTACTCTCCGAGATGAACATTTTCTTACCCTACACGAGTAAAGGTGATTATAAAACGAATGTAAAAGTTTAAAGTAATAAACAGATGAATACATGAGAAGATATGTTTACAGTTAACTACCTGTTGAGTTCCGGGGGTCACTTTGCCCGTGGCTCACACCTGAACCACGGCTCCCGGTCGCTGGCCTGATCGGTCAGACCATTCATGCTAACTCTGCACGCAGTCCAACATACAGTAAGGACCTCAGCTCGCCTGATCAGAGACATGAGAGTATTTCCCTTAGTATGAGCAAAAAGAGCAAGGTTCATTATATAACAGCCGCACATTAAGATGTAAAAAAATATTGGTAGATTTACTAACTAGTATATGCAAGATACAAAGATACATGAGACACTTTTAAGACATTACTGTTACGTTTGTATCTCCGGGCGAGACAACCAGTGTCTCATTAGATGCTCATGTGTCATTTTATCTAACATCACAACAAGAGCCATCAATGACTAGGGCATTGACGTCTCTGGTATATGGAGATATTTATCAAGTGATTGAGCTAAGTTGACCTGGGAAGGGAACTTGCAATGACCACGTCTGTTCCTGAGCTTCAGGGCAATGATACCTACTCAGACTGTGCGGTTATCACCAGCAACCTTGATGAAATATTGAAAATCCGAAACCTACCTAAAAAGATACGTACGACAAAAAAAAATATATTGTCAATATAATGTTTCACCTACAAGTGTCTTCTTTTTAAACCAATGACAAGTTTATTGGGCGAGCCGGTCCGGGACCGGGCAGCGGTGACCAGGCAGAGAATCAACCAAGGAAGTATTACTATCCTGTCATACGAGTGTGGAACGGAAACCCGTCGAGCGTTATTCTTTCTGACAGGATTACTGATGTTTTCCCTCTCATAAACACATAAAATGGCGAGTAAATGTTAGAGTGTTCAATGAGATCAGGCCGCTGAGGACACCATCTCGAAATCATTAACACAAAAGTTACCAGATAAGGACAAATATTACTGAAGGTCATTACATATGGTTTTACACATTATACAGTTATGCAATGGTTGCAATAAACAACTGTTACACTCATACATTTGTGGTGTATATGTATGCTTATAACCACTATTACAGTCATACTTTAGTTCAGTAATTCTCAACCAGGGGTAAATTTACTCCTTGGGGGTAAAAAAAATTACATGGCAAGGGGTAAATATTTGATGTACCTGATAAAAATGGACTATATAATTATTTCTTTAGAAAGAATAACAATATACGAATGTATATTGTTATTCTTGCGCAAAACCTGAATAATTTATATTCTTTTGACCTTGTTTTTCTGTCCCTTTATGATAGCGATAATTTTTTTGTATGAGAATCCCTGCTTTAGTGGCACATGTATATGAATGTGTTGAGAATCCCTGCTTTAGTGGCACATGTATACGAATGTGTTGAGAATCCCTGCTTTAGTGGCACATGTATACGAATGTGTTGAGAATCCCTGCTTTAGTGGCACATGTATACGAATGTGTTGAGAATCCCTGCTTTAGTGGCACATGTATACGAATGTGTTGGGAATCCCTGCTTTAGTGGCACATGTATACGAATGTGTTGAGAATCCCTGCTTTAGTGACACATGTATACGAATGTGTTGAGAATCCCTGCTTTAGTGGCACATGTATACAAATGTGTTGAGAATCCCTGCTTTAGTGGCACATGTATACAAATGTGTTGAGAATCCCTGCTTTAGTGGCACATGTATACGAATGTGTTGTAAAATACATATACTCAACTCAAGATGACCCAAAAATTTATGCTTGAATTATTTTCTGACGGGCAGCTGTAGTCCCTAGTAAGTGTAACTAAATGAAGAAATAAGAGGAAAGGGGAGAGTAATAGGAGAGGAAAATGAGACAGTAATAGGAGAGCGAGAGGGAAATGAGATAGTAATAGGAGAGCGAGAGGAAAATGAGAAAGTAATAGGAGAATGGGAAAGCAGTATAGCTTCAAACGTTCGACAAAGATGCCTACTAATTCGACGACGGTGGAGAGTAAAATTCAAGTGTGTATAGATGCAGATTTGACCAATTTGTGTTAAACAGCGTGAAAAATTGGTGAGTCCCTCAGCCTGGAGAAGAGTTCACCTCCATCACACTATGGAGGTGAACTCTTCTTCAGGCGAGGGATTGACTACCTCAAGAGCTACTTCTTCAAGGTTGACGGACTGGTCACGTGATGTTTACCTCGACATTATTGCTGCTGTCTTCAAATTTATTCTCCTCTGTAAGTGACTAAAGAAACCTACCGTACAGGAGCATCGTTTCAAAACAATAAAGCTACCCAAATGTTGTACATCTACTCACCTACTGGTCAGTACTGTATACCATTTTCAAAATTATAAGGGCAGCAAGCTTATGGAAAATATTTTAAATATGCAAGTGTTTATATGAAAAGCTTCTTCAATATCCAAGCGAGAAAAAAATGAGAGTACAGTACTGACCAGTAGGTGAGTAGATGTACAACATTTGGGTAGCTTTATTGTTTTGAAACGATGCTTCTGTACTGTAGGTTTCTTTAGTCACTTACAGAGAAGAATAAATTTGAAGACAGGATGGGCGTTGATTGGCTGGTGAGTTTTCACCACCACACAAGAATATTTTAATCCATGAAATAGGGATTAAACTCAGAAAATATATATACTGAAACAAATCTCTCGGTGTATATATCCTGTGGTACCTTGCGAATTGTTATGTATAGGTTTTTGATCTGACAAAATTTACATAGACATAGATGTTCTGATGTTTTCAAAATAGATAAAATAGAAAACGAATATTTTTTTAACAAAATTGGATACATCGGCAGTGTGCTGCCACCCTATCTTATTAATATGATAGTTACACAAGTCTTTGGATGTTACTCACCAAGGTTGAGTACCAATAACAGTTTTCTTTGTCAGCGACTGCGATGCATGGCAGACTGCATCATAGTAACGCTGATAAACATGATTTATAAATACAATACAATTTAATTCATAATTTCCTGTGTGTATCTATACATATCTATTTGGATCACCTGACGATTAACCCCAAGATAATATTGTATATAGTTATAGGAATTTATATACTGGTTAGTTAAATTTAATGATAATATGTCACGCAAACTGAATCAGCATTTGCTTTCGTTACTATTTTTTTTTAATTTGAACGAAAATATAAAAAAATAATTGGGGCAGTGAGATCTGACCTTCAGGTGATGAGAGTTTTGTTAAGTGTGTTTACTGACTCATGGTCAACACCACACTCACTGTTGTGTTTACTGACTCATGGTCAGCACCACACTCACTGTTGTGTTTACTGACTCATGGTCAGCACCACACTCACTGTTATGTTTACTGACTCATGGTCAGCACCACACTTACTGTTGTGTTTACTGACTCATGGTCAGCACCACACTCACTGTTGTTTACTGACTCATGGTCAGCACCACACTCACTGTTATGTTTACTGACTCATGGTCAGCACCACACTTACTGTTGTGTTTACTGACTCATGGTCAGCACCACACTCACTGTTATGTTTACTGACTCATGGTCAGCACCACACTTACTGTTGTTTACTGACTCATGGTCAGCAACACACTCACTGTTATGTTTACTGACTCATGGTCAGCACCACACTCACTGTTGTGTTTACTGACTCATGGTCAGCACCACACTCACTGTTGTTTACTGACTCATGGTCAGCAACACACTCAATGTTGTATTTACTGACTCATGGTCAGCACCACACTCAATGTTGTATTTACTGACTCATGGTAAGCACCACACTCACTGTTATGTTCACTGACTCATGGTCAGCACCACACTCACTGTTATGTTCACTGACTCATGGTCAGCACCACACTCACTGTTGTGTTCACTGACTCATGGTCAGCATCACACTCACTGTTATGTTCACTGACTCACAGGAAGCATCACACTAGGGATGTCACTGACAACAATAAAAGTAATGCTTCACAATAAAAATAATGCAAATATTCCCACGCTCCCAGAGTTAGAAACCGGGAAGCTGTTAGCGGAAAGCGGACCGGAGCCTTCACCACTCATACTGCTGAATGACAAACCCAGACGGAGGATAAAGCCTTCACCACTTAATAAACACCTGATTTTAACAATACAATTCTTGAAATAATATCCACTGTCCGTACGGAAGCAAATTCTTCAGTAGATCTGGGAAAAGGTTGGACAAATACATAGGTGGTTTTTGATAAGGACTGGCCTTGTATGGGCCAGTGGGCCTGCTGCAGTGTTCCTCCATTATTATGTTCTTAACCCGTGTGGGTGAAGAGCTAGGGTCTCGATCCTCCTTCAGCTAATCGCCATACATGTTACTTACCTGTACCGTCCGAAAAAAATAAAGATTCGCCTTTACTAACCAGTCAGAACACTAACAGTCTAGTAAGCTAATTCAACTTTCTAAAACCTGTAACTCATGTCAGTCATATGTGTAGCACCCAAGACCCTGACATGCTTAATAACATGTGTAATACCGAAGACACTCGCATGTCTAATAGCATGTATAGCACATCAAGACCCCTCACATAACATGTGTAGCAGCACATCAAGACCCCTCACATATCTCTAGCTGCATATAAAGACCCCTCATATATCATGTGTATCTTCACATCAAGATCCCTCACATAACATGTGCAGCTGCACATCAAGACCCTCACATAACATGTGCAGCAGCACATCAAGACCCCTCACATAACATGTGCAGCAGCACATCAAGACCCCTCACATAACATGTGCAGCAGCACATCAAGACCCCTCACATAACATGTGCAGCTGAACATCAAGACCCCTCACATAACATGTGCAGCAGCACATCAGGACCCCTCACATATCTCTAGCTGCATATCAAGACCCCCTCATATATCATGTGTATCTGCACATCAAGACCCCTCACATAACATGTGCAGCTGAACATCAAGTCCCTCACATAACATGTGCAGCAGCACATCAAGATCCCTCACATAACACGTGCAGCAGCACATCAACACCCCTCACATAACATGTGCAGCAGCACATCAAGATCCCTCACATAACATGTACAGCTGAACATCAAGTCCCTCACATAACATGTACAGCTGAACATCAAGATCCCTCACATAACATGTACAGCTGAACATCAAGTCCCTCACATAACATGTACAGCTGAACATCAAGATCCCTCACATAACATGTACAGCTGAACATCAAGTCCCTCACATACTCAAAATAATAATTAGATCTTTTAGCTTGACAGTAAATTCAGCACTCTGGAGGAGCGCAGTAAAAATAATTGTCCTGTAGTCTTTGGCTCAAGTGTTTTCAGTAAGTGTTCTCAAGAACACTAAACAAGCACACAGCACTTATGGTACAGTCAACAACCCAGTAGTTCAGCTCTAGATGTAAAAAGGGATTTCATTTTTAAATTGACTTTTTTTCCCCACTGCCGATCCATGTTTTAAATGACAAGCGACTGACACGTGTTAAAATAAGCTGCCAGATGGATAAACAAATCGGAAAATCGACATATGTCGACTTTTCGATTTGTGTATCCACCTGGCAGTAACACTAACGTACGTATGAATGTATATATATATATACACACATGCATGTTCTATATACACCAATACACACACACACACACAAGCTACTCTGAACAGTGCCAGTCTGGAAAAGGATCAACTATTTGAGATAGAAGAGATTATAACATTATTATATTCATGGAGAAGCGTTAAACCTGTAAGGGTCATACAACTCCTGGGGAATAGGTGGTGCTCAAGAGTTTATCAGGGACGGAAAAGGTAGCTTCAATTCCTTGAATCAAGAACCTTTAATAGTATAAGGGCACTCATCTGGAAGTTGTGAGGATAACAAGATGTAAAAAACTAAGTACTCAAATGATCCACAAGAAACACACACATAAGGAAAGGTATGATAAAGCTCATGGAGCAGGAAGAATGACCTAGTAGCGACCAGTGAAGAGGCGGGGCCAGGAGCTGTGAATCGACCCTCAACCACAACTACGTGAGTACACACACACAAAAAAAAAAAAAAAGTGAAGGCTCTAGTGACAAAGAATACCCAGCAGAGGTGTGTGACGGTGGTCGCCGACCTTCCACTCAACCAAATCGAGAATCAGTCTGAAAAAGCTTCTTAAGAAAGAAAAGAAAGTAGTTTAGGAGAAGAATTTATGTATATTTTACACTGGCACCATAAGTTCTGCTGGTGGTAAGAGCTGGAAATCCCTTACGTGCACAAAATTGAAAATTAGGAAAAAAAGAGACAAAAAAATACACAATAGAGAAAAAAATAGTGGAATAGTGGGATGCAGAGAGGGTAGAGGCACATAAAACACTGGAGCTCTTGGGGTAGTAGGAGCCGTGAAGCAAGCAGTGGCCGAGGTGTATTCACACCTACCATCTTCCTTTTTTTTAATTGGATGCTAAAAGACTTGAAATTTATGAAGAGATTCAGGCCACTCATCACTTATGGATATAGTGTTCGAGAAAAGTACCATAAAGCTGTCAATATACTATGCATTTAGTTTGATCATTAACTATGTATATGCTAAACTGCCGTAAGTGATTGTAAGCAAACCTAAGCCTAGCTACAACATCCATCAGTGTATACGAGTACAGTAATGTCAATACTGACGGATTGTGGGAATAGACATATTTCCACAATAAGTGTTTACATTACAAGTTGCTCCGTAAATGTACTTACAGAGGTTCATGTTATATTGGGCTAATTTAGTATATGATGAAATCCATAAGAATTGTACATCATTTCCTGTCTCTGAATTTTTAATATCTATACCTGGCTTAGGTGAGTAATAATCAAGGAGTCAAGTTCACTGTCATAAGTTAATTTTAGTACCATTACGATAGCACACACACACACACACACACACACACACACACACACACACACACACACACACACACACACACACAACACACACACACACACACACACAAGAGCTCGATTGCTAGCAAACTCAGCTCACACGTCCGGAGTTCGAATCCCCGGTACGGCTGGAAAACATTAGGACGTGTTTCCATAAGACACCTGCTGCCCATGTTTACCCATCAGTGTAAAATGGGTGAACAGGGACATATCTTTACAATACACTGACATTTGTGTTTATTTCTAGACATTTAGCAAGATTTATGCTGAGTAACTCACTTACAGCGCTAAGAACAATTATTCCATTACTTATATTAGCAATAACAAGCCTCTTCCTCATATTAAAGAGTGTCGTAGTTGCAGGACAGTTAACAATAATTCTGAGGACTTGGGAAAATTCTCTCCGGCAAAAACTTAGTTAATATTAACATTGGAGCAACATAATAAAATAAGGATTAAATATAAACCATCTATATTCTTCTCACTATTCTTACATTAGGACCAGCAACAGCTCTGAGAACATTTAGTCTTTCTTTACATGTCTTATTTAGTTATATTATGGCTGATTTATTGAAGAGTCCGTCCACACAGAGATATTTATTATTTATCGCAGAACATAGTGTTTGCTAATTAATATTACTCTTAGATACAGATACGAGGCTTAGTCGATTACAAATTATTTGAACCTCATCAAGAATGTACTCTTTCTAATGTCCTCTTGTAAGGATCATGCAGTCACCAAGCAGATACATCATACAGACCATGTCTGAAAGGTGTCCAAGAAAAGCACGACACTGCAGATGTATCAACAAAAGATACATCTGTTTGGGGTCTGGGGAGCCACACATTTTCTTTTTATGGAAAAACTCGAGGAAATTAAAACTGTATCGGAGTAATAAAACAAATTACAACCACACAAAAGAGCGAAAAACTAATGTGCAGAACCTGGGAGCGATAATGTCAGAAGATCTCCCTTTCAAAGTTCACAACAATGTATCTACAACATCTTCAAGGAAAATGATAGGATGGGTAATGAGAACCTTCAAAACTAGGGATGCCAAGCCCATGATGATTTTCTTTAAATCGCTTGTTCTCTGTAGGCTGGAATATTGCTGTACACTAACGACCCCTTTCAAGGCAGGCGAAATAGCAGACCTGGAGAATATACAGAGAACTTTCACGGCATGTATAAATATGATAAAGCACCTAAATTACTGGGAATGGTTAAAGCCCCTTGATTTGTATTCCCTGGAATGCAGGCGAGAAAGATACATACACTTGGAAAATCCGAGAGAGACTAGTCCCAAATCTGCACACGAAAAATCACTCCCTACAAAAACAAAAGACTCGGCAAGAGATGCAACATCCCCCCAATGAAAAGAATGGGCGCCACACGTACACTAAGAGACAACACAATAAGTGTCACGGGCCCAAAACTGTTCAACTGCCTCCCAGCATACATAAGGGTTATTACCAAGAGACCCGTGGCTGTCTTCAAAAAGGCGCTGGACAGGCACCTCAACTCACTATCTGAACAGCCGGACTGTGGTTCGTGCGTAGGTTTGCGTGCGCTAGCAGTAACAGCCTGGTTGATCAGGCCCTGATCCACCGCGAGGCCTAGTCACAGACCGGGCCGAGGAGGGGGGCGCTGACCCTCGAAACCCTCTCTAGGTATACTCCAAGTATGCCAAATACTTGGGAGGGGGGATTAAACATTAGTGTACATATTGTGGAATTACATAGTTCTGGGGACACCGTACAGACCCCGTCGCTGCCGCTCATCTTCCTCCTCCTTCCTTCTTCCTCACACTCCTCTTCCTCCTACTCCCTCATGCTGCTCTTTCTCCTTCCTCACTTTGCTCCTCCTCCTTCCTCACGCCCCTCCTCTTTCGTCACGCTCCTCCTCCCCCCCCTTCCTCACGCTTTTCCTCAAAGAATAAAAAGGAACAGTACCGTGAGTGGAACAGTACACAAATAACCCACACACAGGAAACAAACTTATGATGGCGTTTCGGTTAAACTTGGACTATCAGCTAGTCACACAGAAGCGGGAAGGGAAGGGAGCCAGTATATATACGAAAAGGAGGGGGATGCGGGGAAGATAGATTATTATAGTGGTGGTAGGTAGAGGTAATAGTAGTAGAAGAAAGTGGTGCAACAGTAGTAGAGGTGGCAATAAGAAGATAGTAGTAGTAGCAGTGAAAAAAAGGTCAGAGGGTGGATATCTAGCGAAGAGATAGAAGTAGTAGTAGGAGAACTGCAGAAGAACTAATGGCCCACGAGGGTAGGACCAAATTACAGCAGGACAAAACTCCCATAGGACAGAACCCACCTAGGCAAAGACAGGAAAGACAAGGAAAATATAGAAAAGAAAAAGAGGTACGGAAAGAGCAGATCAAGTCACGAGTGTTCTTAAGTTTGGAGAATTTAACAGAGGCAAAGGTAGGACTAAGATTCATATTAGGAAACTTGTGTCTAAGGGATGCTTCGACAAGACGGCGTCTGCGAAGGCGAGAAGGGTAGAGAGTTTTGCCAGAGGACCAGTTAATAGACTAACCGTGATTTCTAATATGACTGAAAAGAGTACTATTAGTGTCGGTAAGGCTAACACTTATGTGTTCTTTAAATGTCAGAGAGTGGACAGTTTCTCCAAAGTACTGGAGAGGATAAGAGGAGCAGGAAATGGTGTAGACTTCGGAAGTATCAGTGGCAGGAGAGGTAGAAACTAGATTACTGTGAAGGCTATTAACTTGACGAAATATAAGTTTGAGATCTCAGGAACAGTGTGCGTTGTTAAGATTTGGGAGACTGGAAATATAGGGAAGACAAAGAATAGATTTCACAGGACAAGAGTGTTTGGGAGAGAAGAAAGTCCGTTTAGCAAGTAAGTAGGTAGTTTATTAAATCAGAGGGGTTGCCAAGGCGAGAGAACGAATAGCGAAGGGTGGAAATTTCCGAGTCAAGGAACTGAGGGTCACAGATGCGAAGGGCACGGAGAAAAAGAATTAAGAACATTTTTCCCTCCCCGCCTCCCCTCTCATATATATATTCCGGCTCCCTTCCCGTCGCGCTTCTGTGTGACTGGTTAATGGTCCTGATCGGACCGAAACATCGTCATAAATCTGTCTCCTGTGTGTGAGTTATTTGTATATTTCTCCTCCTTCCTCACGCTCCTCCTCGGGGGCCATCTTACCTTCGTAACAGTCTCAGACTTTACTGAAGGTATTACAACTACAGCAATCCTTCAGTGCTACCTAAGATGCAGTTTTCTGAAGAATTATTTAACTTTTAATATAACGAACTTATTCAACCACGTTTTTCTCTTCACCCTCCTGGCTTCGCTATTAGCTGAGCTAAGGTGTCAACCAGGCACCTAGCACTAATCTAGCTGTCTAGGAAATCTTCAAAAATGTCATCCAGTCACATAGCTACTCTCAAAAAGGCTAGGAAATCAACTTAGCGATACCAGGCCACAGGATGTATCCACCCAGTGCTGAATTCACCCACCCAGTGGTACATTCACCCACCCAGTGTGATATTCACCCACCCAGTGTGACATTCACCCACACAGTGTGATATTCATCCACCCAGTGTGATATTCATCCACCTAGTGTGACATTCACCCATCCAGTGGTACATTCACCCACCCAGTGTGACATTCACCCATCCAGTGGTACATTCACCCACCCAGTGTGACATTCACCCACCCTGTGTGACATTCACCCACCCAGTGTGACATTCACCCACCAGTGAAACATTCACCCACCAGTGAAACATTCACCCACCAGTAAAACATTCACTCACCAGTAAAACATTCACCCACCAGTGAAACATTCACTCACCAGTGAAACATTCACTCACCAGTGAAACATTCACCCACCAGTGAAACATTCCCTCACCAGTGAAATATTCACCCACCAGTAAAACATTCACTCGCCAGTGAAACATTCACCCACCACTGACACATTCACCCACCAGTGAAACATTCACTCACCAGTGAAAAATTCACTCACCAGTGAAACATTCACCCACCGGTGAAACATTCACCCACCGGTGAAACATTCACCCACCAGTGAAACATTCACTCGCCAGTGAAACATTCACTCGCCAGTGAAACATTCACTCGCCAGTGAAACATTCACTTAGCAGTGAAACATTCACCAGCCAGTTAAACATTCACCCACCAGTGAAACATTCACTCGTCAGTGAAACATTCACTCGTCAGTGAAACATTCACTTGCCAGTGAATCATTCACTCGCCAGTGAAACATTCACCCGCCAGTGAAACATTCACCCGCCAGTTAAACATTCACCCGCCAGTGAAACATTTACCCACCAGTGAAACATTCACCCACCAGTGAAACATTCACTCACCAGTGAAACATTCACCCACCAGTGAAACATTCACCCACCAGTAAAACATTCACTCACCAGTAAAACATTCACCCACCAGTGAAACATTCACTCACCAGTGAAACATTCACTCACCAGTGAAACATTCACCCACCAGTGAAACATTCACTCACCAGTGAAACATTCACCCACCAGTGAAACATTCACCCACCAGTAAAACATTCACTCACCACTAAAACATTCACCCACCAGTGAAACATTCACTCACCAGTGAAACATTCACTCACCAGTGAAACATTCACCCACCAGTGAAACATTCCCTCACCAGTGAAATATTCACCCACCAGTAAAACATTCACTCGCCAGTGAAACATTCACCCACCACTGACACATTCACCCACCAGTGAAACATTCACTCACCAGTGAAAAATTCACTCACCAGTGAAACATTCACCCACCGGTGAAACATTCACCCACCGGTGAAACATTCACCCACCAGTGAAACATTCACTCGCCAGTGAAACATTCACTCGCCAGTGAAACATTCACTTAGCAGTGAAACATTCACCAGCCAGTTAAACATTCACCCACCAGTGAAACATTCACTCGTCAGTGAAACATTCACTTGCCAGTGAATCATTCACTCGCCAGTGAAACATTCACTCGCCAGTGAAACATTTACCCGCCAGTGAAACATTCACCCGCCAGTGAAACATTCACCCTCCAGCTAAACATTCACCCACCAGTGAAACATTCACTAGCCAGTAAAACATTCACTCACCAGTGAAACATTCACCCACCAGTGAAATTCACCCACCAGTGAAACATTCACCCGTCAGTGAAACATTCACCCACAGTAAAACATTCACTCACCAGTGAAACATTCACTCACCAGTGAAACATTCACCCACCAGTGAAACATTCACCCACAAGTGAAACATTCACCCGCCAGTGAAACATTCACTCACCAGTGAAACATTCACTCACCAGTGAAACATTCACTCACCAGTAAAACATTCACTCGCCAGTGAAACATTCACCCACCAGTGAAACATTCACTCGCCAGTGAAACATTCACCCACCAGTGAAACATTCACCCACCAGTGAAACATTCACCCACCATTGAAACATTCACTCGCCAGTGAAACATTCACTCGCCAGTGAAACATTCACCCGCCAGTGAAACATTCACTCGCCAGTGAAACATTCACCCACCAGTGAAACATTCACCCGCCAGTGAAACATTCACCCGCCAGTGAAACATTCACCCACCAGTGAAACATTCACTCGCCAGTGAAACTTCACCCGCCAGTGAAACATTCACTCGCCAGTGAAACATTCACCCGCCAGTGAAACATTCACCCACCAGTGAAACATTCACTCGCCAGTGAAACATTCACCCGCCAGTGAAACATTCACTCGCCAGTGAAACTTCACCCGCCAGTGAAACATTCACTTACCAGTAAAACATTCACTCGCCAGTGAAACATTCACCCGCCAGTGAAACATTCACCCGCCAGTGAAACATTCACCTGCAGTAAAACATTCACTCGCCAGTGAAACATTCACCCGCCAGTGAAACATTCACTTGCCAGTGAAACATTCACTCGCCAGTGAAACATTCACCCGCCAGTGAAACATTCACCCACCAATGAAACATTCACTCACCAGTGAAACATTCACCCACCAGTGAAACACTCACCTGCCAGTGAAACACTCACCCGCCAGTGAAACATTCACCCACCAGTGAAACATTCACCCGCCAGTGAAACATTCACCCACCAGTGAAACATTCACTCGCCAGTGAAACATTCACCCGCCAGTGAAACATTCACCCACCAGTGAAACCCTCACCTGCCAGTGAAACATTCACCCGCCAGTGAAACATTCACCCGCCAGTGAAACATTCACCTGCCAGTGAAACATTCACCCGCCAGTGAAACATTCACTCGCCAGTGAAACATTCACCCGCCAGTGAAACATTCAACTGCCAGTGAAACATTCACCCGCCAGTGAAACATTCACCCGCCAGTGAAACATTCACTCACCTCGGCAACATGTTGGTCATCAACGTGTTCCAACAAGTTTTCCAATTACAGAGTTCGAGGTACGACTGCCGTTATTATGAGTCCGTGAGAACGCTGCAATATTAGTTGAATATATATATATATATATATATATATATATATATATATATATATATATATATATATATATATATATATATCGCACTGAATAGGTAAAACTGGTCAATTAGCAAGAACTCATTTAAAATTAATTCCTTTCTAAAATTTTATTTTATACGTTTAAAGATATTTTTTTCAATTATGTTAATGTAAACATTAATAATTTTGTACCAAACGAACCTTAGAAAACTTACCTAACCTTATAAAAAAGCAATTTAATTTAGCCTAATCCATCTAAATATATTTTAGATAAGTTTACAATAATTTAATAATAAAGACAATGAAATATAATTTTTTCGTTCGGTTCAGAATTATTTTTGCGAAATTATTGCATATATAAATTTTCGCTTGCCATATTCGGCAAGGAGAGCGTCGCTATTTAAGCCAAAATCGCAAGTCTGACCTATTCAGCAAGACATATATAAACCCGACTAAGAATAATCTTTAACGTCACCAGCGGGGTCCCACAAGGATCAGCACTTGTCCATATGATCTTTCCATTGTATATATGAATTCCTTAACCAGAAAGACTAATAAATCATAGGAGTATGTTTTTTTTCATTTTTTATATATATGAAGAGCTAAACCCGCGTAGGTCATTTAGCTGTAAACGTAGCGAAGAAGTGATCCTCCATCCGGGGATCAAATCCCCGAACTGAAGAGCAAAAGTATGTTTGCTGATTCAAGACTACTATAAAGGGCAATACAAAACACTGCATCGTATATCGTTACAGAAGACTAGAATTTATTGAACAGTGATACATGGATGATGGAATTTGTGTCTAGTAATGGAAGTGCGAGAAAATAATGGGCCACATGAAGAATAAAGATTTTTTTTTTTAATATTGAAAATGTGGGACAGTGTGTGGGATTTGATAGCAATTATATCCAAATGAGTTTCCTGGTCATAATATAAATGAAGTCGTGATAAGCTAATATGTCAGGGAATGGAAACTCCGCCTGGAAAGGGGAAAAATTATATACTGTTTGCATTTCTTTTGATAGCATAAGTTAAACCACTATTAACATCATTGCCCACCTGTCCTCCTCCTCACTTTAAGAGAGGTCGAGGTGCAATAATTCAATGGATTTTTAAATACTTCTTAGGGAGACAAGAACCACAAGTAAAATTTAAAAGGCCTTTTAATGTCATAGTTTCTTAGAAACTTTCTATTGTATTCTCAAAGGAATAGGGTTCAGTTACAACAGAGTATCTCAAGGAAGCCACCTTGGGCTGAAGACCAGCTGCTACTGCTTGCTGTGTGGAGGGGCGACCTGACATGAGGTAGGTCACGTGTCAATAGAGTTGTGGATGAGTGGAACAAACTCCCGAGTACCGTCATAGAAGCTAAGACGTTGTGTAGTTTTAAAAATAGGTTGGATAAATACATGAGTGGGTGTGGGTGGGTGTGAGTTGGACCTGACTAGCTTGTGCTACTAGGTTAGATGCCGTGCTCCTCCCTTAAATGAATGTAAAACTCCAGACCGTCGCGTTAGCCACTGGGCCAGCTAGCTTCAATAAGATTCATCCAACTAGGTATATTATTGTAGAAATATACCTAGTTGGATGAATCTTATTGAAGCTAGCTGGCCCAGTGGCTAACGCGACGGTCTGGAGTTTTGAGACTCTCTGATCGCGGGTTCTAACCCCACCCGTGGTATGGTTTGTTTGTAATCGTGTCATTACGATTTCGTGAGTCTTAAGTGAATGTGACTGACCTGACTAGGTTAAGGCATTGGCTTAAGCCGGTGGGAGAACTGGACCTGCCTCGCATGGGCCAGTAGGCCTACTGCAGTGTTCCTTCTTTATGTTCTTCATTCTCAGAGGTAGCTCGGGGTTGAACCAGAGACTGGTCGGTACTCAAGCGCTTAACAATATCCACACTGTTACTCCTATCCTATCCTATGACGTTAAGTCAAGTTACAATATACATTAATTGAACATGATTCCATTTAGTAAGATACTATGGCCCCAGATAATATTATAAAGTCGGACTTTCTTATTTTAGCTATTAATAAGGAAGTTCGCAATATGATATTAAGTGATATTTCGGCGCAAAGTAATGTGGAAGGTGACCAGGCGTAACAATATAAATTGGTAATGGGCTGTCTATTCTTAAAAATCACACATATAATACGATAAAGTTCAAAAACAAACTAGAATATAGCTGCCAAAGCTGAGAAGTTACAAAGAGCGGAATGACTGAGAGGAGCACAAGAGGAGAGACAACAACAACATGTAAGATAAATAATAACACGAGAAAAGTAAAAAGTAATTAACACCATCAACGGGGAAAACAATAGAAAAAGAAAGCCGGTGCCCACGTGAAGCTAGAAAGCTTTTCTCTACAGTGAATAATGAATTAGGATCCAAGAGCTAGTTAGCGCATCAACCACTGCAACTTCTAACATTTTATTATAAATTAAGCAGGAAAGTTCTGCCTCTCCAACTACAAACTTTTAACCAGTAACTTCAAATCTGTAACCTCCAACGAGAATTACAACAATAACTTTCACCACCACAACCATCTATCACCATCAGTATCTACCAGCACCTATCACCACCCCACCACCATCTACAAAGACCACTACCACATATGACCACAATACCTCAAACTACCATTACCAACGGCCTCACAACCACAGAAACCTATCTCCACCACGCCATTATCTACCACCATCACCACAACACCACTATCTACCACCATCATCACAACACCACTATCTACTACCATCACCACAACACTAACATCAGAACAACACCATTATCTACCACCATCACCACAACACCACTATCTACCACCATCATCACAACACCACTATCTACTACCATCACCACAACACCACTAACATCAGAACAACACCAGTATCTACCACCATCACCACAACGCCACTATCTTCCACCATCACCACAACACCACTATCTACCATCACCACAACACCACTATCTTCCACCATCACCACAACACCACTATCTACCATCACCACAACACCACTATCTACCACCATCACCACAACACCACTAACTAACATCACAACACCACTATCTACCACCATACATTATCAAGTACCCTACATTATCAAGTACCACTCCTAACATTATCAAGTACCACTCCTAACATTATCACATACCACTCCTAACATTATCACATACCACTCCTAACATTATCAAGTACCACTCCTAACATTATCAAGTACCACTCATCTCCAGGACTCAAGTCCGGCCTGCCGGTTTCCATGAATCCCTTCATAAATGTTACTTTGCTCACACTCCAACAGCACGTCAAGTATTAAAAACCATTTGCCTCCATTCACCCCTATCAAATACGCTCACACTACCAGTATCTACCACCATCACCACAACACCACTATCTACCTTCACCACAACACCACTATGTACTACCATCACCACAACACCACTATCTACTACCATCACCACAACCACCGCAATCAATTTTTCCTCCACAAGTACTGTAAGACTTTCCCTCAAATCCTTATTAATCCTACGGGGGAAGAAAATCCCTCTTAATTAATATGTGAAGGAGAGAGACTCAAAAGGATTTTTCTATCTCTTCAGCCTGTGAGTGGGATTTACAGGATTTATGATTCTTCTCGACTGATACAGTTTGAGGATATTCCAGATATTGAAGGATTAATTTTGCTTCCATCTCCCTAAATTTTCCCTCCCTAGCTCCCTCCTTTACCCCCACTTCCTAATCCTCCTCCACCTCTCTCCCTCTCTCATCCAACCCCCCCCCCCCACTCTCTTTCAGAAGCAAGCGCACAACTTCTAAGTCTTCTGCACATGCCTGTTGCCAGATATGGTGTGCGCGCTCGCACTCTCTCGAAATATTTAAAACTTTTAAAAACTCACTGGAATAAAATAAGTAACTTTAAATTACAATAAATCTTAAAGCTGCTATAAAAAGCTGGAAATATCCCGAGCTCTCTCCAGGTCTCCAGCTCTCTCCAGGTCTCCAGCTCACTCCAGGTCTCCAGCTCTCTCCAGGTCTCCAGCTCACTCCAGGTCTCCAGCTCTCTCCAGGTCTCCAGCTCACTACAAGCGCAAACATGTGCAAAAGCGCTTCTTACCTATTTAAATGCACGTGTTTTTAAGAAACCTTTCCACAAAATACCAATATACTAGTCCAACACACTTTCTAAAATATATCAGATGTTTAGACTTGAATGGTTTTGAAAGATTGAGAGTAAATGATTGATGGTAATATCTGTATAAATCTGCATCCTGTACGGCGCAGTGGCGAATTAGATTCGCTTTTTTTGAGACCAGAAGAGATGTAATTTTTTTTGGGTGCATTCATATTATTAATTTTTTATAAAAACGATGAATTCGGTCGCTGCGAGATCCGAGAAGAGAATCGCAGCATTGCACCATAAGTTTGTTATGCTGTTAGATATTAGCACTGAAACTTTGGAGTGAGTCAGAAGTAGTATTCATAAGTTAGCATTTGGAAACTAATACCACAATTTCTTAATTAAAAATGACGAATTAGGACACTCACAGTCCTAAACGATTCAAACATTCCACTAAGAAACACCAGTTTTGAAGCCAAATTGGAGAGGCATACTCTAGTTATCTCACAAGACCAAAATCTAAAAATACACCACCACAAAAGGGTTAAAGCCGTTCAAAAGTTGCATTATCACGTTATCAGCACTGAATCCTTCAAGCCAATTGAATGAAGGACATACAAACAATCCTATGAAAAATAATATTTCAGTTTTCCAAATTTCTTCCATAAAAATGCAATTTGGGACTTTCACAGCTTAAAGTCAATATAGACTGTTCTCTAAGAAATAAGTAAATATTATTTAGGATTTAGGTACAAAACTTTCATTTTTTTTACAATGGTCTTGAGGACACATGTTATGGACTCATAAAAATGACACAGTGTAGATTTAACTTAAGATAACCCAAAAAAGTCAAACACTGACTTATTTCTGAAGATATATTCTCCGGTTATTTCACAAAGTCTGAAGGCCATCAGATACACGCTTATTATGACCCACTTTTCGCATCCGACCCTTATTTTAATCCACATAATTCTTGAATTTATACATTTATATTCTCTCTTCTCCTTCCATAACTGATACTTCAACATTATTGCTACCCCTTCCTTAGCTCTAACTCTCTCAGATACTCCTGACTTTATCCCATTTATTTCTCCCCACTAAAACTCACCTACCCCCTTCAGCTTTGTTTCGCTTAGGGCCAGGACATCCAACTTCTTTTCATTCATAACATCAGCAATCATCTCTTTCTTATCATCCGCACTACATCCACGCACATTCAGACAACCCAGTTTTATAAATTTTTTCTTCTTCTCTTTTTTAGTAATGTATACAGGAGAAAGGGTTACTAACCCATTGCTCCCTGCTTTCTAAAGTTATTGCATACAAAACAATTTCGGGAATGGTCTTTATAAGAGCAAAGAGTGCAGCTCCACTTTTTTAAATGCTCTATGTATCTTCATCTTCACCTAACAATAGTTCAGCAGGGTTGAAAATATGAAGACGATCGTGTAAGTCGTTCTGTAGTTATGAAGGATGAAGTTATTGGAAGACAAGCACACTATACTAACAACATACCGGCTCTGACAAAATCGTACAATATTTTGGGGTTCACTAAACTCGGGAAAATTAAAAAAGTTATAAAACATGATTTTCCAATATTTCTCAGGTATTTTTTTTGCAGTTATAAGCTATTATTAAATAATTTTCCACAGTCCTGATTTTTTTATTGCGCAAGTCCAATTTCAAAACCTAATAGTCATATCTGCACCTACACAGCCCAAATTCAATTCAGAAATATTTCCAATTAAGATACACCAAGGCTAAAACCAACCAGAAGAGACATTCTTTAGTTATTACAAGGAAACAAAATTAATAAAATTGGCACCTTAAAATTTACGTAGCTCAAATTAAAAGCCAAACTTGCTTTTAATCAAGCCTATCAACGCTCAAAGTTGGAAGCCTATCAGAATTGCTCCGAGTCCAACCATTCCAAGTTCTTTAACAATTTAGGTTTCAAATTTGCACCCACATTGTCTAAACTTATAAGTTGTCTTCCTTTTTTCAGGGGCTGCGTCAGCGTAAATATTTTGAAGCAGATAAGACGAGGCATTCATTGGTCACCGAATGTAAAGAAATCAATAATTCTAGTAAATAAAATACGAAAAGTTGAACGGTAAAATAAAAATTAAATCCAGCCAACTACTTAAAGTCCCCTCATCGAAATAATAAAAATAATAATTACAATAATAATAATAATAATAACTACAATATTAATAAAACAATAACAATAATAACAATAGCAATAATATTAGCAACAATAATAATAGCAATAATAACCAATTAATAATAACAATAGCAATAATTATAGTAAATATAATATAACAAAAACAAACACAAAAACAAGGGTAATCAAAGAATAAGGCAGCAAAGCTTAAAAGGACATTTCCTTAATGTTTCCAGAATCATTAAGAGGAAGAACGAGGCTGTTTGCTCCTTAACAACCACTGCAAGTGCTCGTGTGCTTGTTGAGCACGAGTCTAATGACTCTCACAATGTCGACCTGATAGTTAGCACACCTAGTATTCAACTCTTAAAGTAATTTAATCAAGGTAGTGGATCTCATAATCAGGCACTGTCAGGAACTGAGGCAGTGTGAGGCACTGTCAGGAACTGAGGCAGTGTGAAGCACTGTCAGGAACTGAGGCAGTGTGAAGCACTGTCAGGAACTGAGGCAGTGTGAAGCACTGTCAGGAATTGAGGCAGTGTGAAGCACTGTCAGGAACTGAGACAGTGTGAAGCACTGTCAGGAACTGAGGCAGTGTGAAGCACTGTCAGGAACTTAGGCAGTGAAACATTGTCAGGAACTGAGGCAGTGTGAAGCACTGTCAGGAACTTAGTGTGAAGCATTGTCAGGAACTGAGGCAGTGTGAAGCATTGTCAGGAACTGAGGCAGTTTGAAGCACTGTCAGAAACTGTGGCAGTGTGAAGCACTGTCAGGAACTGAGGCAGTGTGAAGCACTGTCAGGAACTGAGGCAGTGTGAAGCACTGTCAGGAACTGAGGCAGTGTGAAGCACTGTCAGGAACTTAGGCAGTGAAACATTGTCAGGAACTGAGGCAGTGTGAAGCACTGTCAGGAACATAGGCAGTGTGAAGCATTGTCAGGAACTGAGGCAGTGTGAAGCACTGTCAGGAACATAGGCAGTGTGAAGCATTGTCAGGAACTGATGCAGTGTGAAGCACTGTCAGAAACTGAGGCAGTGTGAAGCACTGTCAGAAACTGAGGCAGTGTGAAGCACTGTCAGGAACATAGGCAGTGTGAAGCATTGTCAGGAACTGAGGCAGTGTGAAGCACTGTCAGGAACATAGGCAGTGTGAAGCATTGTCAGGAACTGATGCAGTGTGAAGCACTGTCAGGAACTGAGGCAGTTTGAAGCACTGTCAGAAACTGAGGCAGTGTGAAGCACTGTCAGGAACATAGGCAGTGTGAGGCATTGTCAGGAACTGATGCAGTGTGAAGCACTGTCAGGAACTGAGGCAGTTTGAAGCACTGTCAGAAAATGAGGCAGTGTGAAGCACTGTCAGAAACTGAGGCAGTGTGAAGCATTGTCAGAAACTGAGGCAGTGTGAGGCACTGTCACGGGAACTAAGGGAGTGAGAGGCACTGTCAGGAACTGAGGCACTGTCAGGAACATAGACAGTGTGAAGCATTGTCAGGAACTGAGGCAGTTTGAAGCACTGTCAGAAACTGAGGCAGTGTGAAGCACTGTCAGGAACATAGGCAGTGTGAAGCACTGTCACGGGAACTAAGGGAGTGAGAGGCACTGTCAGGAACTGAGGCAGTTTGAAGCACTATCAGGAACTGATGCAGTGTGAAGCACTGTCAGAAACTGAGGCAGTGTGAGGCACTGTCAGGAACTGAAGCAGTGTGAGGCACTGTCAGGAACTGAAGCAGTGTGAGGCACTGTCAGGAACTGAAGCAGTGTGAGGCATTACCAGGCACTGTAAGGCAATCAGGCAGTACAACGTTATGTAAGTTCCTATCAGTGTGTCAGCCACAGCCACGACGCTCATGCACTGTCAGGAATGACAATTATCAGAAACTGTCCGGCACTTCCAAGAATTGTCAGATACTGGTATTAAAGGTATGTGATATCGACAAAATGCAAACAAGACATTTCATTCGAAACGTTTCGGTCCTGGGACGTTTATCACCCCAAATGTTCGCATGGGTAGAAGTACGCATGGGTAGTAAGGTTTAGTGGTGAGTCACCAGACAGCAGTATCTAGTGGTGACAAGGGTCAGGCTCGTTCATTTATCATGTGTGTTATTGTGGTGGCAATATTGAACTACCTACTTTTTGTCTAACAGTATTTGTTACAGCAATCACAGTAGCCTAAAAATACCGGTGTTTCCTGAGATGAGCATATGTGCACTGTATACTGTGGACCATGCACTCATTCGTGTCGTCCGTGTAACACGCATGTGTGTTCGTTGATCCTAGTGGTAATATTTCTTCCAGTTTCCCCTTTTCGTAGCAGCCACACAGGACACCTAACGAGTTGGACCAGTACACAGATGACATTCACGGATGCCAGATCTCAGTAGATGACGGTGTGTGGAAGTCAATCCGATTGTCGAACAACATACTGTCACACAAGCAGCAGGAAACTGCAAAATTGCCACCCTACTAGCATGCACAATAAATGAACAAGCTCCGCTACGCCCACCCCAGGACAGGGCCATTAAGTGCCACTGAACATAAACCTCACTATCACTCTGAGATCTTCCTGACTAAGCCCGTGTTGTCCTACCCATCTGTGCATCTGGAATGACCAAGATGTCCAGGTGTTTGTACTTCGTGTCTTTTTCCAACACCTATCAGGTGCTATCACAGCACTGGGTCATTACACCTTGGCATCCCCTACAAGAAACAAGAGGCACTCTACTTCATCCTGGAAGTACCTAGAAAACATTTCCTGCTGGCAATACCTAGAAAACATTTCCTCCTGGAAATAACTAGAAAACACTTCCTCCTGGAAGCACCAAGAAAAAAACATTAGCTCCTAGAAACTATAAACAAAAATAAACTATATTTTGGACGCACTTAGCAAGCATTAAAAAAGAACTGAAAACTCAGAAAGTATCATGTTAGGAGAGCGGGCCAGAGGGAATCCAATAGCAATATTGAAATGTTCAAGACGCAGTCGAACTTCTCGAACTCCTATCGATTCTCTGCCCCCTCCTCCACTTTCTCTCCCCCCCCTTTCTCTCTCTCTCTCTCCTTTAATTACCTAGCAATATGTTAAAGAAATGGGCGGAGTTCGAATACGAGGCCTAGCTGGTGCTACTCCTGAGTTCTACCACTGTATTGTTGCTTGCAACAGTTAAGTGAACTGTAGACATAAATCCAGATGTGCTCCTGTAAACCCCTTTTGGGGCCTAGTTTCTAGTCTTTTTGTGTATCCATATGCTTTTGCGCTACCGTCCATAGGGTGGCTATGGGGTACACAATAAACTTGCCGCTTCTGCGGCAAAATCTAAAAACTGTGGCGGATACAATTAATTTGAGACCCATTTTTTCAGGTGACGTTTACAGGCTCCTCTAACTAGTTAGGCAAAAAAAATTTTGACAGCCAAATTTTCACCACTAACAATTTATGGGGTTGATTTAGCTCTCATTCTGAAAGTCATAGTCAATGGTGATGAGGATTTGGCTACAAAAACGTGGGCACCTGAAGACATCACCTGAATTTTTTTTATAGCAGCCTCCACAGCATAGTTACAGAGAGCAAGATTAGCACACACTTGGCATCTTTTTTTTATTTTAGCTCCGTCCATTTTCCGAACAAGTTAAAATCGTTTATTAGGATTTTTTTCTGAAGCATCGAGCTATAATTTCAGAGTTGAGTTTATGGGTGTATAAGCTCGGATTTTGTGCCCATCTCTTATTTTTTTTAGTTTACGTCATCAGTTTCCACCTTGTTTATTACACGACTTTTATGTAGTGATCTTTACACTTGTTAAACATTTTTCCAGCGTTATGAGGTTCAGTTCGTAAAGTTTTCGTGGCTTCTCTTTCTAACTTCCGGTCCCAGTCTTATGGTGAACATTTAAACCTTAAAAGGAATTCATGATGATACTGCATACTCAAGAATTGATCTTTATCTTTGTGGTAAATATCATTCTGAATTATTTTTTATTCAGTTTTCTTAAAAAAAAATCTTACAAGTTGGGTGATATGTTTGCTCACAATTCGTTGTCATTACTTAATAAGTTCTTTAACTCCTGCGATACGTCGTTTTTTATCTCCTTTACTCCATTTCTTAATTCATATGTATTGGAGTTGAACTTTAAAAATCATTTTCTCGACAATGCCTTCATTCTGTTTAGACTGTCTAGTCTTGCAGTTTTTGTTTTCTACTTGCATTTTCCTCATTAGTTTCGTATCATGTTAAAATTAAGATGTGTGTTCGTATCCTTCTTGAAATATCATGTGCATATGCCAAGATCACAGAGTTCCAGAAATGATCCTTATGGTACTCCGCTGGTTATGTTCTCCCATTCAGATATATCGTCTCTCGCAATAACATTATGGCATCCAGGTGCTCCTGTTATTCTGGCCTGCTGATTTAGTGCTTCAGTCATCCATGTTAAACAATGTCAAAAATCTTATTTTACTGTCATGAAATATCCACTCTTCTAACCCCTCTCATTCTTGCCTCATCTCCGGTAGTCTGTCTGTCTTCATTCTATTCTCTGAGGCGTAAGCTGTCTCAACAATTGAATTTTCCTCTCTATGCCCAATTTTCCTTCTTCCTCGAAGCTCTCAAGCCTAGCGTCCTCGAAACTATCCTCCTCTATAGTAGCCTCTTTTAAACCATCCTCCTCTATTCTACCTTCCTCAAAACTATCCTCTGTCCTAGCCTTCTTAGAACTATGCTCCTGAAGGCAGACTATGTATCCAGGAACACCAGGAAGTAACGTCACACTGCAACACTCACAAACCCTTGCCACATTCAGGTATCACTAGCAGACTATATCCAGGAATATCTGCCACATTCAGATATGTTTTCCAGGTTGATGTTGTTGCTGGACGTTGAGGAGAGTAAAGGAATTATGTTTAGTAATTTGTTTTAGTTCAGATAGCATTTTTTTTTTTTTGTATCTGCTGTCCACCGACACTTGATCTCAGCAACGCTCATGAAAAACAAAGAATATAGTCAAATGTGCTCTTTCTTATTCACATTTTTGTTTTCACTTAACTCTTCCCATCTCGGTTTTGTGTTGTATGTTACGGTGGGAGACCATCTTAGGCTCACGTCGGGAGTATTATACTCCGTCACATCAAGTTTCTCACAAGAAATCCCACGAAAACTCAACCGATTTTTATTTGCGACCCGCTGCATCGACATGCACGTGTGCGTGAGCGCGCGCATGTACGTGAGCGTGTGTGTACTCACCTAGTTGTGGTTGCAGGGGTCGATTCATAGCTCCTGGCCCCTGTGTGTGTGTGTGTGTGATCAAAACAGATAAACAGACCCCTGCCCCCCTCTCCTCCCCATCATAAGGCAAATACCTCACAGTCTTAATTTCCTGTACCACAATATATGTTCCGGTGTATCCACCTCCCTTCACCTCCTTTCCTCTCCACCACACCCGCTCCCGCACCCTCCATCACAACCTCCACCACCACACCCGCTCCCTCACCCTCCACCACCACACCCGCTCCCTCACCCTCCACCACCAAACCCGCTCCCTCACCCTCCACCACCACACCCGCTCCCTCACCCTCCACCACCACACCCGCTCCCTCACCCTCCACCACCAACCCGCTCCCTCACCCTCCACCACCACACCCGCTCCCTCACCCTCCACCACCACACCTGCTCCCTCACCCTCCACCACCACACCGTCGCATCTCACGACGCACTATAACTTTTACTGTGACATTTTAACGCACCTCAATTTATATCTATTGATTACAGTCTGGTGAAAAGATGGATGAGCCTGAAATTCTGAGACATAATTCTTAACTGATACTGAACATTTAAGGTGTCTACACTGCTCATACAGCGAGTGCCACTCCGTCTGCCTTGAGGAAACTGATAAATCCAAGATGGTCGCCGATCACCCATGAATGCTAAAACACATAGGAGGTAATCATGAGTATTATTTTAATACAACTGATTGATAATTTTTTTTATGTAAAGAAAGTCACCTTTTGTACCTTTATGCTAACAGGGATGTTGTAATGATCATTCAATATTAATAGTGCCAGATTTTTTTTGATAACATAGCGATTAAAAGCACTGAGAAACTTTCCTTGCCAGTATCTATGTATAAGGCAGCAGAGAGTGAACAAGACAGCATTCATAGTTTCACAAGACTTGTATTTATTTCCTGGCGGATTCAGAGAACATTAACCAAACATTTTACCTTCTCATTAATGCAATATGATCAACAATAATTGTTATTCATTTGTAAACAAAACAGTATGTGTGACTGTGGAATATTACCATTACAGTACCATCCTTACACAATAACTTCTGCCTATAACATGCAGATATCTGCACAGTTATAGGCAGCTGTCACAAGAACAAATCCAGGGTCAAACTACAAGCTATAGTCGCTTCTTGACACTTAAACATTAAACGTTTCCCCGAACACTAAACTGGATATATTTCGGCCCTCCGTGATCCCAGAAAGATATTGTATAACCCCAGTTCCTTGGACCTCAATATATGTGATTGGAATAGTGCAGAGTGTTGCATAAGTTTGCTATGAAGGAAAATATTAGCAACGAAAATTTGAAGTGAATGAAAAGAATTCACAAATCATTATATGGAAACCAGTGTCTTAACTTCGATAAAAAATGGCAAATTAAGACATACACGGCCTAAACCTATTTCAATATTGCACCAAGATACGTCAGCTTTCAAGGTAAACTGCATGCCCACAGAGACCAATATTTAAAATACACCACCACTTGTACACTTGTTGGTTAACTAAACTATTTATCCAAGTCATCAGCGTTCAAGCGTGAACTAATACAATGCCACATTCACAAAATGTCGCATGAAAAGCAGCATTTCTTTTTTTTTCAATTCCTTTATAAAAAATTGGGACCTGCATAGGCCAAAATCAATCGATGCTTTTCTCTAAGATTGACCTTTTTTTTTTAAGTAATTTAGTTTTAAGTTTTGTAGTTTACCTGAGGTCACCGCCCGTGCGGCCCGGTCCCAGACCAGGTCTCCTGGTTGCTGGCCTGATCGATCAAACTGTTTTGGCCGCAGTCCACTGTAAGAGCCGCAACCCGGTTAATCAGGAAAAAAAGGAATTAATGTACAATTGTTATGGATTCCATCACACATTGGATTACTCCTTCTTGATAAAGTTGATACGTTAGCCAAAATAAAAAATACCCCGAAGTAAAATGTCAAATATAACTTTGGTGTGTGTGTGCCTAGCATTGGGAATAATATGAGGGAAACAAATGATGAAACAATGTTATAGGAATGCAGTTAAAAACCTGATAACATGAACGTAGATAAGTAAGTTTATAAAGAGACTTCCAATGTGAACAGACTGACTAATGTAAAGCAGTCATGCTTCGCCTTGGTTATTATTACTTCTGGCAGCTTGACACACACACACACACACATACATATTTTTAATCAAACTTGGTCTCTAAAAAGTTCATCTCGAGGGAACGTACTCGCAGGTAAATGGAATGAAGTGTATGGAAGTTGAGGTCAAATTTATGCACAGTTTTAGGAGTCAGTATGACGAAGTTCGAGATGCCAGAAGCTAGTAATGGCGACCCACGAAGATGAAGAGGCGGGGCCAGGAAATACTACTCAACCTCAGCAAACTAGCTAAGGATGTACACACACGCACAACCATACACACCACACAGCCATATACATGACACACAACAGGCCAAGTGTCTATCGATAAGTGCCTTTGACAACTAGTAACAACAACACACACACAGAGGCAGAGCCGCTATGTGTACCACTAACAACAATATTCAACACATCTATCGAAACAGGGAGATTACTTGAGGTATGGAAGACAGCAAATGTAGTCCCAATTTTTAAAAACGGAGAGAGACATGAGGCACTAAACTACAGACCAGTGTCACTGACATGTATAGTATGCAAAGTCATGGAGAAGATTATCAGGAAAGAGTGGTGGAACACCTAGAAAGGAATGAGCTTATCAATGACGGCCAACACGGTTTCAGGGATGGGAAATCCTGCGTCACAAACCTACTGGAGTTCTATGACAGGGTGACAGCAGTAAGACAAGGGAGTGAGGGGTGGGTAGATTGCATTTTCTTGGACCGTAAGAAGGCGTTTGACACAGTTCCACACAAGAGATTAGTGCAGAAGCTGGAGGACCAGGCAGGGATAACAGGGAAGGCACTCCAATGGATCAGGGAATACCTGTCAGGAAGACAGCAGCGAGTCATGGTACGTGGCGAGGTGTCAGAGTGGGCGCCGGTGACGAGTGGGGTTCCACAGGGGTCAGTCCTAGGACCGGTGCTGTTTCTGGTATTTGTGAACGACATGACGGAAGGAATAGACTCCGAAGTGTCCCTGTTTGCAGATGATGTGAAGTTGATGAGAAGAATTCAATCGGACGAGGACAAGGCAGAACTACAAAGGGATCTGGACAGGCTGGAAGCCTGGTCCAGCAATTGGCTCCTGGAGTTCAACCCCACCAAGTGCAAAGTCATGAAGATTGGGGAAGGGCAAAGAAGACCGCAGACGGAGTACAGTATAGAGGGCCAGAGAGTATAAACCTCAATCACATCTCCTGAGGTGCACATCAACCAAATAACTGCTGCAGCATACGGGCGCCTAGCAAACCTAAGAACAACATTTCGACATCTTAATAAGGAATTGTTCAGGACCCTGTACACTGTGTACGTTAGGCTCATATTGGAGTATGCAGCACCAGTTTGGAACCCACACCTAGCCAAGCACGTAAAGAAGCTAGATAAAGTGCAAAGGTTTGCAACATGACTAGTCCCGGAGCTAATGGGTATGTCCTACGAGGAGAGGTTAAGGGAAATCGACCTGACGACACTGGAGGACAGGAGAGATAGGGGGACATGATAACGACATATAAAATACTGAGAGAAATTGACAAGGTGAATAGAGACAATGTTCCAGAGATGGGACACAGCAACAAGGGGACACAGTTGGAAGTTGAAGACTCAGATGAATCATAGGGATGTTAGGAAGTATTTCTTCAGTCACAGAGTTGTCAGGAAGTGGAATAGTTTGGGAAGTGATGTAGTGGAGGCAGGATCCATTCATAGCTTTAAGAAGAGGTATGATAAAGCTCATGGCGCAGGGAGAGTGACCCAGTAGCGACCAGTGAAGAGGCGGGGCCAGGAGCTATGACTCGACCTCTGCAACCACAACTAGGTGAGTACACACACACATAATGATCAAAGTAAATGCAAAGTATGTGGTTGGACTTATGGTGAATATCTTGAACATTATGTGTTTCATTGTCCACTTATTGGAGAATATAGAGTGGAATGTTAAGTTATTTAATTAATGAAAAACAAATATCAGACATATTAAGCAAATATCCTAAATTTACTTGCAACAAATAAGACAATTGTAGATATAAATCCAGTTGTACTGCTGTTAACCTTTTTAGGGAATATAGCGATAAACATACCAAGGTACTAGTGGGGATTGACCTCGCGGCAAGTGAGTTGTAAAACTCCAGGCCAGCGCGTAAGCCACTGGGCCTTTGTGTATCCATATGCTCTTGAGCTTCCATCCACAGGATGGATATGGGAGGCACAATAAATTAACGGCTTCGGCGGCAAAATCTCTCTCATTTTGTACTTTAAGAGCCTTCAGAGCCTTAATTTTACCCATGCCTCAGTAAAATAATACCGTATCACAACTTGTAAGTGTATTAACTAACAACAGTTGTGAAGCTACCACATATGTCTATAATAATTGTGGCATCAATGTTAATCGATGAACTCCCTTGACGTGTGACTATCATGGTTAGATCTGTGATACATTAACAAGGACATCTGTGTCATCACTGATATCTGTCAATAATAATACTTGATAAGAAAACGATTACATTAGTTTCCTCACATACGTTCTAAAGTCATAGCATAAATCATTCAACCGTCTTCTTCTAGTGACAGCACAACATGTAGAGGCGGAGAGGAAAGTTCAAATGCCGTTAATGCTCGTTAAACACTTATTTAGACAATCATGTCTGGCACCTCTTGATATTGTACTCATGGTAGCACTAATAGATTACGTGCAACATTTAATTTTACTGGTAAAATATTTCATAAAATTCGCAATTAGGCCTTTTACACTGCCCATAGTTCCTCAATGAACTGCCCAAAGAAAAGCGCAATCATCTATGATATTGGCATCAGGCTGCCCAGATGCATGAGCTGACTGATTTACTAAGTTTTTTGTTAATACTGACATTTAGTAACTCGCAAGCATTGTATTTTCATTAAACACTGAGGCTAAAACAAATGCCAGTGCTATTTCATAGTTCATTATCTTCTTATATTAACATCACTAGAGTTAAGTGCCATACTCCTCATGAATATCATCCCGGATTCAAACTCTTCAGCAAGACCTGCCTTTTGATTTATGTTTACCCGCTTTCATCACAACAACACGCCGCCTCAGGTGTTGATGGAATCCCTGACGTCAGTTTGCCTCATACTCATGCATATGCTTGTTACCCAGGTCGACAGCATCATTTACATTTATCCCATCTGAGCATATATGTCCGGACAGCATGTTCACATGTCACACTGGATCAATACATTGTCATAGTCTTTCCCTGATGGCCCGTCTGTCAGTCTGAACCGTGATTCCAATTCCTCTTGGTGGGAACTTACACTGTCAAGGATGCATAACACCAACTTAAATTCGGGGTGGTGTTGGATACTTTGTGATTGCAGTTATGAGTGTGGTTGAAGACATAGTGAGGGGCTGGAGTGAGAGGGCTGGAGGCATGGAAGGACTGGTGTGGGGCTGGAATCAGATAAGTGTGTGGGTGCTGGATTTGGGACTTGGTATGGGAGGTGTGGTGGGGTATGAGCTATGAGGTGCTGTGTGTGGGACTGAAGCATGGTGAGGGCTTGTGTGGTGAGCTGGAGGACTGAAGACATAGTGAGGGCTGTTGTGGGGACTGAAGACATAGTGAGGGCTGTGTGTGGGGACTGAAGACATAGTGAGGGGCTGTGTGTGGGGACTGAAGACATGGTGAGGCACTGTGTGTGGGGACTGAAGACATGGTGAGGGGCTGTGTGTGGGGACTGAAGACATAGTGAGGGCTGTGTGTGGGGACTGAAGACATAGTGAGGTGCTGTGTGGGGTGAAGCATGTGAGGACTGTGTGGGATGAAGACATGGTGAGGCACTGTGTGTGGGGACTGAAGACATAGTGAGGTGCTGTGTGTGGGGACTGAAGACATGGTGAGGCACTGTGTGTGGGGACTGAAGACATGGTGAGGTGCTGTGTGTGGGGACTGAAGACTGTGAGCATGTGTGGGGACTGACATGGGTGTGTGGGGACTGAAGACATGGTGAGGCACTGTGTGTGGGGACTGAAGACATGGGTGAGGGACTGACTGTGTGGATGGGCTGGTGGGACTGAGACATAGTGAGTTGTGTGGCGGAGGACTTGAGAAGACATGGTGAGGCACTGTGTGGGACTGAAGTGACATAGGATTTTGGGCTGTGTGCTGGGGACTGAAGACATGGTGAGGCACTGTGTGTGGGGACTGAAGACATGGTGAGACTGTGTGTGGCGGGGGACTGAAGACATGGTGAGGCACTGTGTGTGGGGACTGAAGTCATGGTGAGGCACTGTGTGTGGGGACTGAAGTCATGGTGAGGTGCTGTCTGGGTGAGGATACACATGATAATGACAAACTTTTCACCATTTTTATTAGAGTAATATATGAGTGGTTAAGTTTTAGCAGTGTGTTTTATTATTAAACACCAGCGAGGCAACCAGATCCCTCTGGGTCGTTGTGTGACCATCAGACAGCGTTGCCACGCATATGGTAGCCCAGCCAAAACCAGCAGAGCTAGTAACACATCTGAAGATGTCGGAGCAACAACACAGATGATTCAAGCAAGCCCAAAGCAAGAGCTACAACACGAGAGAACCTAGCAACTATAGTCAGAGTCTAGAGCAACAGCATCGAATTGAGATCAAATGCAGTCTTAAAGCAAAATAGATAGATAGCAGGGCTAGAGAGCATGAGATCAGCAGCAACAGTCAGAATAGTACTTAACATGTTGAAAGAGAAACTGAGAAGAGAGGTAGCAGCAACATGGTAGCAAACGCAGAGTGACAGCAACAGATGAGAGAGCACAACACATGAGTGAGAGACAACATGATGATAGCAGTGATGTAGCAACAGCATGAGTAGTAGCAGCAACAGCATGATGTAGCAGCAACAGCATGAGTAGTAGCACAACAGCATGAGAGGTAGTAGAAGCAGCAACAGCATGAGTAGTAGCAAAACTAAGTGCAAGTGAGTAGCTATGAAACAGCATGATAGTGACAACACATATAATAACAACAGCATAGAGTAGAACAACAGCATGAGTAGTAAAACACATGAGTAGTAGCACAACAGCATGAGTAGGCAAGCATAGTATAACACAGCATGAGTAGTAGCAGCAACACATGAGTAGTAGCACAACACATAGTAGTAGAGCAAGCATAGAAGTAGCAACAGCATGAGTAGTAGTAGCAACAGCATAGTGAGTAGCAGCAACAGCATGAGTAGTAGCAGCAACAGCATGGTAGTAGTAGCAACAACATGAGTAGTAGCAGCAACAGCATGAGTAGTAGCAGCAACAGCATGAGTAGTAGAAAGCAACAGCATGAGTGAGTAGCAACAGCAGACAGTAAGTAGTAGCAGCAACAGCATGAGTAGTAGCAGCACAGCATGAGTGTAGTAGCAACAACATGAGTAGTAGAGCAACAGCATGAGTAGTAGCAACAGCATGAGTAGTAAGCAACACATGAGTAGTAGCAGCAACAGCATGAGTAAGTAGCAACAGCATGAGTAGTAGACAACAGTACATGAGTAGTAGAGCAACAGCATGAGTAGTAGAGCAACAGCATGAGTAAGTAGACAACAGCATGAGTAGTAGCAACAACAGCATGAGTAGTAGCAACAACAGCATGAGTAGTAGCAGCAACAGCATGAGTAGTAGCAACAGCATGAGTAGTAGCAAGCAACAGCATGAGTAGTAGCAACAACAGCTTGAGTAGTAGCAGCAACAGCATGAGTAGTAGCAGCAACAGCATGAGTAGTAGAGCAACAGCATGAGTAAGTAGCAGCAACACATGAGTAGTAGTAGCAACAGCATGATGTATGCACAGCTGAGTAGTAGCAGCAACAGCATGAGTAGTAGCAGCAACAGCATGAGTAGTAGTAGCAACAGCATGAGTAGTAGCAGCAACAGCATGAGTAGTAGCAGCAACAGCATGAGTAGTAGCAGCAACAGCATGAGTAGTAGTAGCAACAGCATGAGTAGTAGTAGCAACAGCATGAGTAGTAGCAACAGCATGAGTGCAATGATAGCAGCAACAGCATGAGTAGTAGCAGCAACAGCATGAGTAGTAGTAGCAACAACATGAGTAGTAGTAGCAACAGCATGAGTAGTAGCAACAGCATGAGTAGTAGCAACAACATGAGTAGTAGCAGCAACAGCATGAGTAGT
The DNA here is from genome assembly GCA_009830355.1 of Cherax destructor. Classification (NCBI taxonomy): domain Eukaryota; kingdom Metazoa; phylum Arthropoda; class Malacostraca; order Decapoda; family Parastacidae; genus Cherax; species Cherax destructor. The sequence continues at coordinate 38,075 of WNWK01001247.1, read as the reverse complement.
AGTAGCAACAGCATGAGTAGTAGCAGCAACAGCATGAGTAGTAGAGCAACAGCATGAGTAGTAGCAGCAACAGCATGAGTAGTAGCAACAGCATGGTAGACAGCAGCATGAGTAGTAGCAGCAACAGCATGAGTAGTAGCAGCAACAGCATGAGTAGTAGCAGCAACAGCATGAGTAGTAGTAGCAACAGCATGAGTAGTAGCAGCAACAGCATGAGTAGTAGTAGCAACAGCATGAGTAGTAGCAGCAACAGCATGAGTAGTAGCAGCAACAGCATGAGTAGTAGTAGCAACAGCATGAGTAGTAGTAGCAACAGCATGAGTAGTAGTAGCAACAGCATGAGTAGTAGCAGCAACAGCATGAGTAGTAGTAGCAACAGCATGAGTAGTAGCAACAGCATGAGTAGTAGCAGCAACAGCATGAGTAGTAGCAGCAACAGCATGAGTAGTAGCAGCAACAGCATGAGTAGTAGCAGCAACAGCATGAGTAGTAAGCAACAGCATATAGTAGTAGCAACAGCATGAGTAGTAGCAGCAACAGCATGAGTAGTAGCAACAGCATGAGGTAGCAGCACACATAGTAGTAGTAGCAACAGCATGAAGTAGGAAAAGTGAGTAGTAGCAACAGCATGAGTAGAGTAGCAACAGCATGAGTATAGAGCAACAGCATGAGTAGTAGCAACAGCATGAGTAGTAGTAGCAACAGCATGAGTAGAATTAGCAACAGCATGAGTAGTAGTAGCAACAGCATGAGTAGTAGTAGCAACAGCATGAGTAGTAGTAGCAACAGCAAGAGTAGTAGTAGCAACAGCATGAGTAGTAGCAGCAACAGCATGAGTAGTAGTAGCAACAGCATGAGTAGTATCAGCAACAGCATGAGTAGTATCAGCAACAGCATGAGTAGTAGCAGCAACATCATTAAGAATATGAGCAACAGCAAGAGAAGGGACAAGAATAAGAGCAGAAACACGAATAAAAGCGGAACAATAGTGGAGCAATGACACTGAAGCAACAACAATTAAAACAGTAACAGAAAAAAACATCAACAGTAGCAGCAAGAGCAACAGCAGCTGCAGCAAGAGTAACAACAGTAAGGAAAAAAATAACAGAGAGTAACATCAAGAACAGCGAGAGCAACAGCAAGAACAACAGTAGCAAGAGCAACAGCAAGAACAGCAGCAACAGCAAGAACAGTAACAAAAAGAAGAAAAGCAGCAGCAAGAGCAACATCAATAACAAGAGTAGCAGTAAGAAGTAGAAACAGTAAGAGGATAAGTAGCAACAGTAAAAAGAGCAGTAGCAACAGTAAGAGCAGAAACAGCAGTAGCAACAGTAAGAAGAGCAGAAATAGCAGTAGCAATAGTAAGAAGAGCAGAAATAGCAGTAGCAACAGTAAGAAGAGCAGAAACAGCAGTAATAGCAGTAGCAGCAGTACGTTGAGCAGCAGCAACAGTAAGAAGAGCAGAAACAGCAATAAGAGGAGTAGCAACAGTAAGAAGAGCAGTAGCAATAGTAAGAAGAGCAGTAGCAGCAGTAAGAATAGCAGTAGTAGCAGTAAGAATAGCAGTAGCAGCAGTAAGAAGAGCAGGAGAAGAGCAGCAGCAATAAGAGGAGCCGTAGCAGCAGTAAGACCAGTAGTAGCAGTAAGAAGAGCAGCAATAGCAATTGGAACAATAGCAGCAAGAGCAGCAGCAGCAAGAACAGCAGTTTGAATGAGCAGCAACAGCAAGAACAACAGTACCAACAAAATCACCAACAAGAGCAACAGTACCAACAAAATCACCAACAAGAACAACAGTACCAACAAAATCACCAACAAGAGCAACAGTACCAACAAAATCACCAACAAGAGCAACAGTACCAATAGCAAGAGCAGCAGTAGGAAGAACAGTAGCACCAACAGCAGTAAAAGCAATAATGCAGCAGTACCAGCAACAAGTGCAGCAGCAGCAACGTAAACATAAGCAAGAGCAGCAGAAGAAGCAACAGCATAGCGGTAGAAAGAGCAGCAGTTAGAGCAATCAAAGGCAAGAGCAGCAACAACGACAAGAGCAGCAACAACGACAAGAGCAGCAGCAGCAATAAAAGCAGTGTTGTCTCTAGGCTGGCGCATCCATCCCCCTTAATTTGCCAAAGGTCTAACGCCTCCACCCGTCATCCATCATTGATGTACTGACACACCCATGACACTGCTGAGTTGTCATTCCTCTTGACAAAAGTGGCTGTGTGGAAACGTTATTTATGACACGCCCGATAAGTGTGGATGTGTCATAGGTGTCATCTGTGATAGGTATGGATGAATAATTCCTTTAATAACAAAAACAGAGGTTCGACGTACCTTTACTAGGCATGACATCCACGTTTAGTGAGAAATGCCAGTGAATTAAGTGTTTAGAACTTAAAGTGCGCTAGGACCATAAGGTCATTTAAAAATTTATGCAAGAGGATTCTTGTAACTGCCAGACCACCACGACATGGTTCTGGGAGATATCAGAAGACAAAACACTGATGTAATATACACAGACTATGTGAAAGCTTTCAACAAAGGTGATCATTGTCTACTGTAACACACAGTGTATGCAACAGTAATAAAAGGATACGAGAGAGGATAGATTTTCCTTTCTTTCAACAAATAATACAGTTATTCATTAGATCAGTGGTATAGTACCGATAAGTTGAAGAAAATAACAGTACCTTGGTATATTTATTGGAGAGTCGTTTCGAATGCACAACGGGCGAAATATCTCTTAGTAAAGATTCCCAATTGTTGCACATGTGTCTCACTCTCAGTAATTGTCAACTATTCTCCAAAGCATAATAATCGCCTAAATTATCTTACAATTCATAACACTGGGATGATTTCAAGAATTTAAGAGAGATTAGATTAGGATTTTAGTTTATTGTGCATCCTATATCCATCTTGAAATCGGTAGCGCTACAGCATGGATATACAAAACACCTAGGTATGCCTTAAAAGGCTTGTATTTAACAGGACTACGTATGGGTATATATTTACAATTTGTATTTTATCTGTTAAAAGGAAATTTACCGAACTTAAAATGTCTGCTATCATATTTTTACTAATAAGATATCCTGACTTCACATAATTGGTTAAAAAATGTGACCACATATTTTGCATTGAGTATGATCGTCTGTATTCAGTATATGCTAAAGTACCAGCAGTATTGTACCTGTAACCAAGCTTAAGCCTGGTCACAACGGAAAAATAAACACATAAGCAGTATAATGTGATCCTTTATTGACAACGTTTCGCCCACGCAGTGGGCTTTATCAAGTCACAGACAGATCTGTCTGTGACTCGATAAAGCCCACTGCGTGGGCGAAACGTTGTCAATAAAGGATCACATTATACTGCTTATGTGTTTATTTTTCCATTGTGTCGGTATTTTATACCATTTATTTCCATCTGGTCACAACAGTCAGTCGGGTTATATTAATTAAAAGTTGCTCCGTAAGAGGACTTATCTATATTTTTATCATCATTTTGAGCTATAGATCTACTAAAGTTTATGAATACATTTCTATGGTATTCAGATTCAGTATCTACTCTCTTAATATGACTTATAATGGTAGATACAGACTGATCAAGTTTTTTTTTTTAACTTCCCAAGAACTTTCTTTGCCTAATTTATCAGCTCTGTTATGCAGGAGTAATCCGATTACATTAACTCAGTTCACCGAGGTTCCAGAAAGCGCCTCAATTATAAAAAATAATAATGGTTTCATAATGCCGAAGCTACTTGCAGATAACAGCAGTTTATAATTTACACAGAGAGGCAGGAACGACTGCATGGGTGAGTTGCGTACCCTTACAAAGTTATCAGATATAACTGAGCCTTGATATATTACGAGATACTGACATAAGAACATAAACATAAGACAGGAGGAACACTGCAGCAGGCCTGTTGGCCCATACTAGGCAAGTCCTTCACAATCCATCCCACTAATAATAATTGCAATTAATGAACATCATAATCATGTCAGATAAGCCAAGGGCTGTAGTAAGGATGTAAGACACGAGCTGTGGTAGAAGAGTCTGACCACCTGGGTTCAATAGACGGATATTCCACCAACTAAGTAGATTTGATGTGCTACACTTACTCTATTCTGTTCTATATCATTTCCTGCAGTGCTTACGAAACAAATTAAAAAAAAAGTAAACAAGAATCCACGAGAACCAACGTGAGAAATCCCTGTACTACCAAGGTCCTTGCTGAAGGAACGTGGAATCCCCAATATCAGAGATTATATTACCAAACTTACTGCTCTTATGGGTATCCAAGCGCTCAAGCAACCTTTCCCATATACTAACCCTTATTAAATGCATTCCCAACTCTGAGTCAGATTTAAAACCTTTATTAAAGACACCAGCAGTATTTCCTTTACATTGTGATCATTTCTTCCAAACTACTCCCTTTCTTTCTCTTCTCTGCCTCAAGACAGTAATTAGAGTTGAACTCAGTCTTAAAGTTATGTATGATATCTTAAGCCAGACTGATGTTCTAGTTATTGAGCATTCCCTCTGCCGAATTACACACACTAATGGTTCCTTCCGCCAACCTGATGTAGTGGTCGGAAGTGACGCATTGCAACACAAAGGGATGGCTCACACACACAGCGTTCCACCCGTATCAATAGTTAGGCTTCCTCGCCTGAAGTAGACTTACTTGATACACTTCTTGCACTCAAACTTTACATATGTCCAAACTTGACACTTTAAATTGTAAACGATTTTCATTCATCTCTAACTGTTCTTCTCTCTCTACAGCCTGAAGCCAGGCACTGATGCAACAGAATTATCAATGAGAAGTCAGAGTGTATTTCGCATTAATTCTACTGGCCTTCATATGCATGATCAAAATGAGTTCGACAAATTATATACTAACAAACAGATTCGATTAAACACTTTATTGCCTTCAAACAGTAACAAAATAATTTTTTTTACTAATTTAGGTACTTAACTGAGTGCGAAAAATACTTTGGGTAAGCTACAGTTATCTCTGGCAGCAAAATTATTCCCACACTTTCCTTCTTTAAGACTTTCAAAGTAAACTAATTGTCTTGTAGAAATAACGACAGTTCTAAAATTACTTTTCACAGCAATTACAACCCTCACTGAGCAACAAGATACCCTGGGTGGAATGTGACGCAAAGTAATCACAGAAAACGAATTCCAAGAATAGAATGGCGCTAGAGTAAAGTACCTGGGCTATTTCAATTACGACGACACTGATCACAAAACCTAGTGATTCTCAGGTTGGCCTAGAAATAATGAAAAATTCTTGGGCACGAATCTGGGGAAACTTGCTCGAGTCAAGTAATGAAGACTTACAACAAACTGGCAGAAATTAAATAAGAGAAGGGTGGACGGATCGCATATGATGGGCCAGTAGGCCTTCTGCAGTGTTCCTCCATTCTTATGTTCTTATATTCCTAAACTGCAAGAAAGGCTGCCACACAGTACCACAAAGTGCATGACACACTAGAGTCCAAGGGTAAAGTGAGGAGCCAAATAGCAGTACGGGTAAAAGACGACTATCTGGAGTGTGACCAGTGGAGTAGATAAGATATAGTATGTGCAGCAGATGGGTACCTTTATTCCGAAACGTTTCGCCTACAGTCGAATATGGTGGTAAATACGGAGACAGCAGAAACAATATATGTGATCAACCTTAAAGAAATAGTTTGAGGTGGTCAGTCCCTCAGCCTCGAAATGTGTAGATGTCTTAAACCATTTGAAGCTGAAGCATGAGAAAGGAGCTTTTTATAGTGCCAGAGGTGAGGCGCTAAGAATAAAGAAGTTACAATAAGCGGGGCCACTAGCAGAAGAAAAGAATTGAGAAACACTGCAACAAGCCTACTGGCCCATACTAGGCAACTCCTCCAATCCAGCTCTTCCCAGCCTCTGGCACTATGAAAGGTTCCTTTCTCCTGTTTCAGGTCCACACGATTCAAGACTATGATGTTCAACATATCTCCAGGTTGTGGGACTGACCGCCTCAAACTATTTCCTCAATAATGATGGACTGATCACATCTTTCCTTTGGAATGATTCTGATGTCTCCATATTTGCCACCTGTGAATTCAAGTGAGGAAGCCTACTGTGTTTAGTACCCCGTGGCTCAGCTCCAGGTCCCAGAGGAAGATAGACTCCTATGGAGGTTTTACATGTGACAAGGGCTGCTGACTCTCAATACTGGACGTCAAGAATTATTGGCAAACGAACACATACCATAGCTGTTTCGAAATTTTGATCAACTTAAGCCTTTACGATGGTACTGCTTGTTGAGCAGTAAGTTGTAGTAAGCTAAACTGATGGGTTTGCCGGATCAGTAAAGCAGGGATGCAGTAATCACATCTGCTCTCAAAGCAAACAAAAAAAAAATAGTTAAAATAATAAAATAAAAATATAAAATAATAATAATAAAATCATATTAGTAAAATTAGCTACAAAAGTTAGGTAAAAGGACACAAGTGTTAGTATAACCATAATTTTTAAAGGGGTGGACTGCCTCGGTCAGATGGCCAGAAGCTCCTGCTGCGGGTCATCGTATGTACCCGCGTCAGGAAATTTCCTGACAAACATTATACCTACACACCACAAGTACAACCAATGAAACTTATTACAATTATGTTGCACTCTTCAAGAACTTTACCTCTCTCATGCTAGTAGTTGCCATTATTATAGCAAATATTCTGTTAGTGTGACGGATTGTGAAAGACCTGCCTAGTATGGGCCAACAGGCCTGCTGCAGTGTTCCTCCTTTCTTATGTTCTTAGCAGCAGGAACTCCAACAGCAGCAGCAGCAGCAGCAGCAGCCCCAGCAGCACCACCACCAACAGAACAAAGACGACGACGACAGGAACCGCCGCCGCCGTCACCAAACAGCTGCAGCAGCAGTGGGATCAGCAACAGCATAAGTGACTTGTTCAGTGTCAAAGTCATCATTTTAAGGAAGATTCGTGTTAATGTTTCAGAGTTTAAACTGCCTTTGTTATATATAATTGAAATTTAGATTAATGTCACTTCAAATCATTTTCATCTACGGATGTCTGATTCCTTAATCACTAAGCTGGTATTGCTCCATATCAAGTTTTTGTTGGTGTTCCGGTGTTGAACACAAGCGTTGTTTAAGTTGCCACATCTACACGCGTAGATGTGCTCGTTTAGACTTGTTCATAGGTGTGTCGCACTGTGTCTCAGACACATGCTTTGCCACAGCCTTAACAAAGGACTATGTAAATCCCTGCACTGACTGGTTTAAGGCTCTCCACTTCGGCCCTTTTGAGGTTTTAGACTGATGGATGTGCTAGTCGCTGAGGTGACTGTTGTTGTGCACTTACTTTGGAAATGTTCAGGTCAGTTTGGCTATTGGGAAGAATGATAACTTAGTTTAAAGTCTTTTCAGTGCTTAGACCGTTGTTGATGATGTGAAGGACTCGTATCTTACTGTCTTGAGGAAGGAAGGAAAGTATTGGTAGGTGAAGATTTGGTGAACGAAAACGCAGTCCTCGTCAAGAAACTCGGGGATGCAAATGTGGTATGCACTCAAGAAAAAGCTGAGAATGCTTTTAAAAGTCTTAGTATCATGACTGGAGAAGAAAGTGATGTCATTTTTTGAAAGATTCCCGTCAACTTGGAATTTTAAGGTGTTACCTATTTTGTAGACGAGAACGACGAGGAATGGCAATATGTCATTAGTCTATTTTTTAAAAGTGAACTAGATTGTCGGTACAGCTTCGTTGAACATTCTCTGCAGGTTAAGGATGTCAAAATATTTCGCTGTCAAACATTTCTTGCAAAAATATTGGAAAAAAGTTATTAACTAGTAAACATTGGAAAAACTTATTAACTAGTTAACATTTTGATTTCCGGACTTCAAATTCATGTATGTGATATCTATAAAAGTATTATTTTAAAGGCACGCAAATTGTCCGACAAAGAAATGGATGGGTCTGTTGTTTTTATCTAGACTAAAGTAAACTTTAGACAGAGTTCCCAAAGAAAGATTTAGAAGCAACAGAATGTGAACGGGATAAAAGACAAACTATTACAATGGTTGTAAAAAAATTTGTACGAGAGAAAAACGAGAACAGAAACAAGAGGAAAAGTATCTTTTGGGGAGATGTCACACCTGGGATGCCACAAGGGTCTGTACTTGGCTCCGATAACGATTTTAATTAATATAAATGATATAAAATAAGGAACAAAAACTATGAATATGTTAGCGGATGATGAAAAACTTAGCTGTTAAAAACAATAAAAGACAGTAAATCATTATAAGATGACTTGGATAAATTGATCAAATGAGGTGATAGATGATGGAATATAAGGTGTATAAATTCCATGAGATGGAAATGGGAAAGAGTGAAATCAGGCCACATGAAGACTCGAGACTAACAAAATACTAAAAATATCAGAGATGGATCGAGGAATTTTTATTAAAAAAAAAAAGAGGCACTGAAAAATCATGTATAATGAAACTACAGGAAACTCGTATGAAACACTGGCAAACTATAACAACGTTTTTTAATATATGATTAGAGAAATGCTAAAAAAAAAAGTATTCATAACATACATAACGCCAAAATTGGAATAAGCAGCATCTGTGTGGTGGATACTCCTAAACAAGAGGATATGATTAAAAAAAAACAAGGTCTAAATAAAAGAAACAAAACAGCTACCAGAACTGAAACACGCGAGTCATAAACACCTGCTAACACAATAGGAAGAGACATAAGAAGTACAAATAAGGTTAAAATAGTCCATAAAAGAATAGATGAATAGATAAGGAAGACCTCTTAGTGCTCGCAATAGGGACAACATAAAAACCACAGTTGTAAATTGAGAAAAGTGAAGCGGTTGGGATAGAAGAAACTTGTTCCTCACAGAGTGGTAAATCAACTGAATGAATTAAGAGAGGAAATTTTAAGTGATAACGCCATACGTTATTTAAAACAGAAATATAGGAAGAATCCCTGAAGACGGGACACCATGAGCACAGCTCTGCTGCAAGTAGGTAATTACACACACAAATACTACACACATTGCAAACACAACCAATACACACACACAACCACTACACAGTACACACACTACATACACAAGCGATACACTCTACACGCACACACATACACACAAACCCTATATGCGCGCGTACGCACACACACTTCACGTGTACATGCTACAGACACTACGCATACACACACCACACACAAACACACACGCACATAGAGAACGCTACACCCCGCCGTTCTCCAGCTGCGGTGTATAAAAAAATTCTAGTGGTATTTGGGGTGTGTGTGAAGTCCATTTGTCGTGGGTGACAGCAATTCGTGACGCGACGCTGAGCCATACTGACTGCTGACAAGATTGGTGGGGCTGGTAGCCACACACCCAGGTGTGGCCAAGAAATTCATGTGTGGGAAGGAACTAGGATGTGGGAAGAATGTTGGGAAAGATAGTGTGTCGGGAAGAAAGTAACGTAATGGGACGAAAGTAGAGTGTAAAGAATAAAAGGAATGTCAGGAAATAAATTAACTGTGTTGGCTCTATCTTAGAGTACGCAACACTAGCATGGAGTCACCGGAACACACGTCTCTAGAAGACAGAGTACACATCTCCAGAAGTTAGTAGTCCCAGATCTTTGAGGAAATACCTGTTTTTTTTTATTTTTCCTCACAAATCCAATAGACGAAATCAGGGGAAACATTATCATGACGTACAAAATACTCGACAAGACAGATAGGTCATATAAGAGAAACGAATAAGAAACGCGAAAACATAGTCGGAAGACAAGCCAACTGAGTAATGAAGTCAAAAAAGTACTTCATTCTGAAGTTGGTTAGCAACTGAAATGATCTGGATGAGGAGTGAGGAAAGTAGAATTCAAACACAGTTTTATTAATAGGCATGACAGAGTCACTGAAGACAGGAATAGTGAGTGGATTTTCTTGAATTAAAAGCAGCTGACAAACGAAGGCAAAATTAGAGGTGTACAACTGTGTGCGCACACATGCACACGCACGCAAACACGCGCACGCACGCAGACACATACGCACGCACGCAGACGCGCACACACACACACAGTTTATGGCCACATCTCACGCCACACTTCACATCCAACTGCAAAGGAGAGGTTGACAACTGCTGAAGGAAAACTTCCCCCTTCAATAACTCGGACTTCTGCGCCCAGAGCAAACTTCAAACTTCTTATCTAGACCCCAAAACCCCCACCGTCTCACCACCAGAAGTACCGGCGAGCAAAATCTTTACTTAAAACGTCAAAGCAGCAACGGTATCAAAGATTTCTCTCATTTATATCTGAAATTACATTTTCTTTAGGTACACTGGACGAAAATTAAGCCCACGTATGAAAGTAAAATTCAAGAAATATGGAGGGATGAACGAGTTAATTTGGGATAGCTAATTTGGATAAGAAATTAAACAAATGTTTTAGATATACCAGCATTAAGGCATTACGAGCCAGCAATCTATAGTGATTATTTATTTATATAATATATATATATATATATATATATATATATATATATATATATATATATATATATATATATATATATATATATATATATAGGATGGGGTCCACCTCTGGTGCAAATTGTGGGACCCATAGCCTCGGAGAAGTGGATAAAAGGCTTCAAGGAAGAATATTTGGATTTCTTCCTGAAGCCATTTGAATATTCCACTTCTACCACCCCATCCATTTTTTTACCAATAGGTATATTTTATTACATAATATGGTACAAAAGATTTAAGAGATACATTGTTATAAAGATGGCATATACAGTATATAAGGTGTGAGAGATACATGTCTAGCACATATTGTTACATATTTGTCACTGATTATAATGCGAAAATCTCATCTAGCTCCTCAGAGCTGGGGCGCGTGCCCAAAATACAATATATATATATATATATATATATATATATATATATATATATATATATATATATATATATATATATATATATATATATATATATATAAAACGGTGGTGTGGGTGCCTCAGGGCTAATTTCATTCTACTGCCCATTTGGTGTACTAGCCTCCACAAGCAGTATATATAGTATTGTAACAACACCTTGGATCAATATATCCCGGACAACCCCCTCCCCACCGATGTTACAAAATGCGACATCTATTAGCATAGACATCTACCTGTTCTGGCTTTGTAACAAGTCATTAGTAAGAGTTCAAGACCAAATTATCTTGTACCTTTGACAGCAATTTTACTTTGTGTATGAGATTACAACTGGATGAAATCATAACAGAGAAAAGTTTGAGAACTTTATAAAAAGGTGTCTAGATTTACTATTTGCAGTTAAAAGCTATTACACCGCTTGGTGTAATAGCTATTACACCGCTTGGTGTAATAGCTATTACGCCGCTTGGTGTAATAGCCTCCGTAAATTATTCTGTACGTTTAACTGTGCTATCAGCGCTTTACTTACGATAGTGCCCCCTCAAAGGAAGTTCCTTGATGCTGGTGAGGGGCTCTTGATCTAGGGAATTGGATGTGTACTCCACTTCCTAAAATTAAGCCTGAATACCTTTCATCCCCCCACAGGCGCTGTATAATCCTTGCGGGTTTAGCGCCCCCATGATAATTGTGATATTGCACACGCTTTCAAAGAAACTGTAACATCTGGTACGTTGCTATACTGAAATTTACTGTACTTGAAAGTACAGGAGCAGTGTGTGTGTGGGTGTTCAGCTGAACTCAGAACTTGATTCACAAAAATCCCTAAATATATTAACTTACACACAGACAGGAAATAAAGCAGCTTGCTTGAACTTTATGAGAAGCGACCAAATTGCCAAACAGCAAAACACTCAAAGCAACCGTCAGCAGCATAGCGTCAGGCAAGGATATGGGAGACAAAAACGACCCTGAAAGCCCAACATGCAAGGCAAAAAAGTCCCAAATTACTGAGATTGAGCTCAGCAACTTCCAAACCCCGACTACGACATGTGCAGATGCCAGTCAGAAGCACGTAGATCTTGAGTTAAGACTCGAGACCTGAAGGTTTGTGAACAGTCTAAATAACATGAACAGAGAACAGCGTTCTGTCCGGCAGTAGAGGAAGGGTGTTGTTGCCTTGACTAGGCACAGCCAGAGAGTGCTGTAGAAGGAACGCTGCAGGTGCCTACCAGCTTACCACAAGCCCCTGCAACAAGCGATCAAGTAACCAGCAGCGATTGTAGCCTATCAAAACTAAGCGTTACATATTATCTATATACGTAGCTACAGATATATGACAACTTATGATATAAATCATGATATTTTACCTATTAACGAAAACAACATTAACAATATAATACTAAATGAAAGAAGAAAGTATATAAAATAATTATTGAGTCATTTTTCTGAGAACGTTAGTGTCCTCGCCACAGTGTGTGTGCGAGGACACTAGCGTCTGTGTTGTAGGAGTAACTAGCCTGGTAGAATTAGACACATCTGCAACATTTGGGTATGTTTATTTGTAGACATTTCACCAACCAGTGGCTTTATCAATGCAATACAAGGACATAACGTGAAGAAATATATAGAAAGGATGAAGTAATCAGTTCCTCAACCTTGGAGTTGGTGAAGAGCACCTTAGTCTTTGAAGGACCTGAAGCACAGTCATGGAGCTTGGCGCTTATATACCAGCGACAGGTGAAGAACGTGCAGCAGTAGGTATAACTTACTTCCACTGGGGATTCCCGCCTATTGTGTTTCAGTTCCTTCAAGACTACGGTGTTCTTCACCAACTTCAAGACTGAGGGACTGATTACCTCACCTTTTGTATACATTTCATCACATTATATCCTTGTATTGATAAAGCCACTGGTTGTCGAAACATCTACAATAAAGATACCCAGATGTTGCACATGTGTCTTAATTCTTCATCTTGTCAGTACTGTATACTATTTATGTACAACTAGCCTGGTAGCTGAGAGTTTGGGTAGCAGAGTGGGGAGTGGAGGGATATGAACGCACTACTGACTCAAGGATGTTTATTCGCTGAGGAGGTAACACCAGGGCAGTGTTACCTCCTCAGCCAGTTCTTTAGCGAACATGGTGCTCATGTTATTAGGTGTGTAATGAAGAGTCGAAGATTTTTCCAGGTTAGGCCGAGGGTGTGGTTGTCAGATCTTATTTCTTCGTCAGAGGTGTGAAAGTCTTGATCTTCAGGTAAAGTAGCCGTGAGTATAGAGGTGATGGCAGGCGCTATGGCTTGGGCAGCAGGTGGGTCAGGGATGGCTTGGGCAGCAGATGCGTCAGGTATGGCTTGGGCAGCAGGTGGGTCAGGGATGGCTTGGGCAGCAGGTGGGTCAGGAATGGCTTGGGCAGCAGGTGGGTCAGGGATGGCTTGGGCAGCAGGTGAGTCAGGGATGGCTTGGGCAGCAGGTGGGTCAGGGATGGCTTAGGCAACAGGTGGGTCAGGGGTGGCTTGGGCAGCAGGTGGGTCAGGGATAGCTTGGGCAGCAGGTGGGTCAGGGATGGCTTGGGAAACAGTTGGGTCAGGGGTGGCTTAGGCAGCTGTAGTTGAGGGATCTGAAGGGATGGTGATGCCTCCTATGTTGAAGATTTTCAGTATTTCTTCCGGAGGTGCTGGGAAAGTTGTTAAGGTGTAAGAGTTCATTGATTGTGCAGTTGAAGGTTCCAGGGCAGGCGGTGTTATTCATGTGAACATACATCATGAAGTACTTGTTCTTGGTTGGAGCGCCGTCTGGGAGTGTTGGAATAAAGTTGGTTAAAAAAAGTAGGCTGTTGGGTAACCTGTAAAAATTTTGGAATGTTTGCTTCGAAGTCTCGTGATTTCTGTGTAAGTCGAGGCATCGAGTTTTTTCTTGTTGACGACTTCCTCACTTGGTTGCAAGAGTGAGGATCACTCATGCATTTAAGATATTTTGATTGAAAGGTCGAGGTGCAGTCGTTACAAGTGTGCCCTTCAGTGTGGCAGTTGGAGCAGTACTTCTTTTCATTGAAAGGACAGTCCTTGGTGAGGTGGGTATATGTATACCTGGTTCAACATGGGCTGATGTTGGGAAATATCTCCGGTCCAACGTTCCTGGGATTAACGTGGTAATGCAAGATGCCTAGATCTTCAATCAGTGCCTGAGATATCATCGAGATATCGACGACTATGAAATTGATCATAGAGCTGGCAGTTGGAATTTTCTCGAGATGGAGTCGACCGTGGCCCAGTCATTTTGACAGAAGGTGATCAGTTCCTTAGCCTTGATAGTAGGCTGTCAATCTTTTAACCTTGATGGAAGATGATCAGTCACTTAACCTTGATGTAAGGTGATCAGTCCCTTAGCCTTGATGTAAGGTGATCAGTCCCTTAACCTTGATGGAAGGTGATCAGTCTCTTAGCCTTGATGTAAGGTGATCAGTCCCTTAACCTTAATGGAAGGTAATCAGTCCCTTAACCTTGATGGAAGGTGATCAGTCCCTTAGTCTTGATGGAAGGTGATCAGTCCCTTAGCCTTGATGTAAGGTGATCAGTCCCTTAACCTTGATGGAAGGTGATCAGTCTCTTAGCCTTGAAGTAAGGTGATCAGTCCCTTAACCTTGATGTAAGGTGATCAGTCCCTTAGTCTTTTTTCCTACCTTCATCTTCCCACTTTTGCGCTTCTATGTGAGTAATTAATGGTCCAAGTCGGACCGAAACGTCGTCATAAGTTTCATTCTCCTATGTGCAGGTTATTTATGGGGAAATGCTCGAAACAATGCTCACCCCTAGACCTTTCTTCCTGATTAAGGTCTGAGGCCTCGGTGCTTCCAATCTGAACTCTTTTGCCAGTTTTCTTGCCCCTTCCCAAATTTTCATACCCTCTGACCAACCGGGTTCACAGTATCTCCAGGTTTACTTACCCCCCCCCCTCATCCTCCTTGTCCTTATCAATTTTTGTTCTCATCAATTTTACACAGTTTGCAGTCATGGATATATCCGACACTTCGGGTATGTCCTTGACATATTCTAGAAACTGCGCTCATCCTAATACCGATCCTTGAAGAACTCCATTTGTTACTCTTTTCCATACTGACATCTGACAATCTGTCTCCTTTCCCTAAAATATTATTTGAACCATCGTAGTACATTCCGTTATTCTCGCCACCTTAAGCGTTTGCCAGAAATCTCAAATGCCTTCGCACAATTCATGAAAATTCAATCCACCCGTCTCTCCCTTGCCTGCCTCACTTATGTTATCATAAAATTTCAACAGGTTTGTATGAAGATTTTATCGTCTGTAAACCCGTGCTGGTTATTGTTTATGGAAACACTCCCCTCCAAGTGCTCTTGCACTCTCCTCATTATATTCTCCGTTATTTTACATAGTATGAATATCAGTGATACTGCTCTGTAGTTCAACGTAACTCCGCCTCAATTCTTAAATAACGTTTTCCAGAGTTCTGGCAACTGCCACGCATACTTTGATGCATTCACTGAAGATTGTAGATAGTGGTCCAGACAGTGCTTCTCCCTCGTGGGATAATCCAGGGTAACACCTTATCAAGTTTTATTTCCATTGATGTATTCCGTTTACCTTAATTTTTTTCACCTCTCTAGTTGTGTGTATGGTGTCCAGGACCTGTCACTGTACCCCTTTCTATATGGTTCTATAATGCGGGGGTGTGGGGGTGGCTGGATATGTGTAGGGGGGATTGTATTCAAATTATTAGTGATAAAATGGGAGAGAGACGGGAGAAAACATTGAAGATAGCAAAAAAAAAATACAAAGTTATATGATGTAACAGCGTTTGGGGAAGGGTAAGGAAGAAGATACCAGGAGATTAAAAAAGAAGGAAAATAAGCCAAGAGAACATTGAGAGATGAAAGGTAACAAGAGAAAAGGAAAAGAAAAAATGGAGGAGAAAGGAAGTAGACAAGGGAAGAAAAACTGAATGAGGCTTCGTGCAAATGGAAGAATAAAAAAAAAACCATACGAGTAGAGGAAAATAAGAAAACGAGATAGCAGAAAAAGACACGTTCGTGAGAAAAGTCAGGAAGCAGCGGCAAGGGAGAGAAGTGGGGAGTAAAGAAATTTCACATTGTAGTAAACAAAATTAGTAGCACATGTTCATCTACTAATCTACACGAGTTGCATACAAGGTAATAAAACCAATCAACCTAAGGCGATGATATCGTTAAGTATTAGACTCTATGCTCAATAGCTACGGCAAGCTCTACCTCACAAACAACTTTGTGCTGGAGAGGAAGTGTCTCGCGTCAACGTGTGCCGGGCTGGGGAACAAAGGTGATAGATTCGCGTTAACTTCTACTGGGCTAGGAAAGACTGGTCACAGGTTCGCATTAAATTGTGCTGGGCTCGCAAAAATACTTAATGATTCTCGTTAACTTGTGTTGGATTGGGAAAGACTGGTAATAGGCTCGTGTTAACTTGTGCTGGGCTGGAGAATATTATTATTAGCCTTGTGTCAACAACTTGGGCTAGGCTGACAGGCAAGAGTAACTCATCCGACCACAACTTCCTGTTGGTTCAGAAGCGTAACGGCTCCCAGGCCTCACCCAGCATCCCTGCTCAGGGATGAACAGGATCCATCCTTGGCTGCTCACTAGACTTACGACCAAAGTTGTTTGTTTTGGCGACACAGTCCCTGCGTCTGACTTCCCCTTCTATTTCCTCTCAGTTTGTGTTCGCAGAAGCCGAGACTCCGTCCCGGTCATTAACCCCTTCATCGTACTGCCTTTATTTGGGTATAATATGACGCCTACAAATAAAATAATATTTAACTTAATAAAAAAACATTCAGAGACGTTGGAGATGAATTATATAAAATACCGACACGATGGAAAAACAGACACAAATGCATTATAATGCAATCCTTTATTGACTATGTAGTCAATAAAGGATCGCATTAACTGCATTTGTGTCTAGTTTTCCACCATTTCAGAGACGTCTAACAAAATGACTTCCCTAAATGAGATATGTGATTAACGATTCCCTGAACCATTAACAGATAACACTGAACTTTTCACCAACTACCATCCTCCAGCAACCACCGTCCTCCTCAAAGCTCCCGACGATTCAAGTTCTCATACCCTCCCAATACAAACCGTTCTCCCACCACGGGAGATATTCGTGCGGATCTGAATGTGTCCTGGTAACGCTCAACCAACGCTCTGAAAGACGTGTCGCGGCCGTTTTCAACTTATTTGTAATTTAGTGTTCATTTTTAATGATTTGCGTTAACTACACTAACCCAACCTTATTTAACCTAACCTAATTGGGCACACTTGTATCAACGAGTCTCAAGAAACACCCATATATTGCACATGTGTCAAATTCAGGTAAACGGAATTTATGGGTTTAAGAAATTAATGTTGGGATCTTCATAGAAAGCATAGTAAAATGAAGATAGAGTGCACCGTGACATGTAACTTGGTTCTCCTTTCTCTTCACTCAGTCTTGTTACTTCCCTCTTTCCTAACATCGCTTCTCTCTCCCATTTCCTTATCTACGTTCTCCTAATACCTAATTATCGCTTCTTAATTACTTTTTCTCAGCATCAATGACCTCTTAAAAATGTATTTACGATTACAATCAGATTGGCCGGATTTATCATACAAATCCCCCCCTCCCCTCCCAAGTCACTTCTTGATCAGCCGGGGTGTGGTGCATGCGTTGAACTGCCGTGTTACTAGCGCCAACTGCCTGGTTGATCAGGCCATGAACCAGGAGGCAATGACATACGGTATCAACTACAGAAACACAAACAGCGAATAAAAACTCCAGAAGGAATCGGAGAGGAACATTAACAAACGGTGAATGAACCTTCGCTGTTTGAATTAAGTTAAACACCTTAATTACTGGGAATGCTTCAAGACACTCAGATAGTACTACCTACCTGGAGTCTACCTGGAGGGTATTCCGGGAATCAACGCACCCGCGGCCCGGTCCATGACCAGGTCTCCTGGTGGATCAAGGCCTGATCAACGAGGCTGTTACTGCTGGCCGCACTCCTTGGAATGTAGGCGAGAAACACACATCATAATCTTCACCCGAGAAAATACTTTAGGGATTGTAAGAGAGTAAAAGGCTCGGCAGATGGAAGAAGTGCCCTCTATGAAAGCAAGGGTACTTAACAAAAAAATGTGTAGGTACCAAGAATTTTCAGCACCCCTCCTTCATATGTAAGGAAAATTACCAAGAGACCCACAACTGTTAGACACCAGGACACAAGAGCAACTGATGAGCGTGGGAGGTTTGTATATACGAAAGACAGTGGCTCCAGTCTCGAGTTAGAAGTGCAGGAGTAAGGGAAAACTCAAGTGTATGGTGGTGATGCTTCATGAAGCTGAGTTAAACTTCCCCAAAATATAGACAACGAACCACAAGACAATGATAAGCTTTAGTCAAGTTCTCTGCATATGGTTTTACAAATAATTATACATCCATATAATGGTAGCAGTAATAAACAGACAATTGATATAAGCACACATTGATGGTAAATTCTATTGATTATTCTAGGATAACCTAAGAAAAAAGTAACTTTTTTCCACTGAGGTCCTCACTGGTTGGTGAAAGCCTCTATATCTCATATCTGTCAGAGGTGTGTAAGGACTGTGCTAACATCATCTATATTGGTATTTTACGAAATTTAGAAGATATAGAAATGAAAAAGTGACCACATTTTCCTCTGAATTCCCTCGTCTGACAAGTGACAAATGGTGTCGTCTTGAGCCCCAGTGACTCCTTATAGACGAAGGGTCGGGCTGGCAGGGATGCTGAAGGAGTTGGTGGCAGACAGACAGGACGAAGAAAAAGGATTTAGATTTTGTCCCAAGGGTCGTGAGCATATCGCCATAAAGACGTAAATCCTGCATATTTTTCTATATGACTGTCAACGATAACTAGAATCAATTTAATCTGTTGAGATTATTCACCTTGTAGGGACTAAGAACCCAAAATAACCCCAAAAATTCTTAAGTGTTGTAGTGTAGCTTAGGAGTAAATGTCAGTAGTGTTACTGTGTACTTGTGAAGTATACTTAGATCCCAGCTATTTATAGTAAGGGTCCTTTCTTGCTGTGACGTCACGAGACCCCACACATGTGAGTCGCCAGCTACAGGCCTCCCTCTCACTTCAACTAGCCATAGCAGACTCGACAAGGCAAGGCCTAGGCTACTCAAGACTCTTAATTATACGCCTCCAAGACATCCAATATATTTCTTAAGCCACAGCCAAGCCAGCATCCTCCAGCCTTGTCTACACAGCTTCCTGGTTAGTTGCTACATGCTTAGTGGCTTATTTGCTAACTTACGAGGAGTTGATCCAGGTTTTGCAAATTAAGCCAAGCCACTTAAGCCACTGTGGGGGAGAGCCTAAGCGACCCAGCCTGCCTAAGCCAGTCACCCAGCCTGATTCATTACTGCTGTGTGCACAGTTGCAAGCATTCAAGCCATCCTAGCCTATCCAGTGTCGAGGGCTTAAAGCAGCTTAACAACCCAGCTGAGAGAGAGAAGAAAGCCAAGCAAGATCCTCTTAGAAGGTATTGTCTCCATGTGCTGCACCACTCTGTGCTACCAGTGGTACAATTGTGGCTTGTTAAGCCATCAAACTTAGTATCACGTGAGTTTTTAGCGTGGGGTAGCAGACGCCAGCCAGCCAGATACAGTGCACGGACGACAGCTCAGGCACCCACCTACACCACCCACACAAAGCCATTCAAACCACGTGTGCCATTCATCTACCCATTTATCGGGCTTATATCATCCTTATTTACTGCCTACATGCTGGGTCAAGAAATTAGATTTCAACTGAGCGCCAACTTTAGAAAGCCTAGGTGTGTAGGTCCTCGGGTATGTGTTTTTTTTCATCGAGATTCTGCAAGTTGTGAAGTGTGAAGAGTTGGCGGCGCCACCCCATACCACCCTCCTCCACCTGACGTCGCTTCCACATCTTCACTCAAGCCGGTTATAGACACATTTGCATGTGTTGAGACATTTCCCATATATACAGTGATTTTTGTTGTTCAGTGACTCGTGTCACTGTGTTCCAAGTGACTCATTGATCCGAAAATATTTTCCTAGGTTTTCTACACATATGCTGCTATGTATGATAATCTATGTAACTGTATTTGTGTATACCTGAATAAACTTACTTACTATTCCAGTGTCGTGTTATTGCTCACTTTTGCGTTTAAATATTTTTGTTTGTTATCGTTTCCCATTCTCTCCAACCTGAAGTAACTTTTTTCTTCTTTCTCTTTGTTTATCTCTTTTGTTAATCTGTACCACCATTGATTTTATAATTCATAATGCCTTATAATCAATTATCATCCTTATGTACTCACCTATTTGTGGTTGCAGGGGTCGATTCACAGCTCCTGGCCCCGCCTCTTCACTGATTGCTACTAGGTCCTCTCTCTCCCTGCTCCATGAGCTTTATCAAACCTCGTCTTAAAACTATGTATGGTTCCTGCCTCCACTACGTCACTTTCTAGGCTATTCCACTTCCTAACAACTCTATGACTGAAGAAATACTTCCTAACATCCCTTTGACTCATAGGAGTCTTCAACTTCCAATTGTGACCCCTTGTTTCTGTGTCCCCTCTCTGGAACATCTTGTCTCTGTCCACCTTATCTATTCCTCGCAGTATTTTATATGTCGTTATCATGTCTCCCCTAACCCTCCCGTCCTCTAGTGTCGTCAGGCCGATTTCCCTTAACCTTTCTTCGTAGGACAATTCCCTTAGCTCTGGGACTAGTCTTGTTGCAAACCTTTGCACTTTCTCTAGTGTGTACATTGATATTGTATAGAATCAGCCCAGAGCCGCAATGCCTACAGTCTATCCTGTGTATAAGTTAGCTGTATGTCGGGACGCCATACGTTAGCGTTGCCGAGTTGTCAGTAATGTTACTGTGTACTTGTGTAGTATACTTAGATATCCCAGCTATTTATAGTAAGGGTCCCTTCTAGCTGTGACGTCACGAGACTCTCACATGAGCCGCCAGCTACAGGTCTCCCTCTCACTTCAACTAGCCATAGCAGACTCGACAAGGTAAGGCCTGGGCTACTCCTCAAGACTTAATTATATGCCTCCAAGACATCCAACGTGTATTACTCTCTTGACGAACCCTCACGACATAAAGAATTGAGTATATTATTGTTAATAAACTACATAGGATTTAAGTAGTTGTGTTTATTTATTAAGATAATGCGAAAAAAAATTTTAGCAGCTAGGCTGCCATTATTTTGTCAATATGTTTACATTTTATAAATTTAGAATTTTCAGAGAATGTTTGTATTATCACATTATCTTAGGTTAGGCTATTCTATTAAGATCAGAGAAGGTTCTCTGATGCTGATAGTATTACCTGGAGAGGGTTTAGGGGGTCAACGCCCCGGCGGCTCGGTCTGAGACCAGGGTATGGGTATGAGTAAAATTTAAAGGGTAATAAAGTGGGTTTAAAGATACATGCAAGATTTTTGTGAAGTTAGGTATAATTTTTTGGAGGGGACGAAGATATTTTCATTAGATTAAGTTAATATATATTTAAGGTCCTAAAAATAGCCCTGTTATTTGATTAATGGTTAGGGAGGTAGTGATTTGCTGTTTAGTGTTATTTATAAAAAAATTTGTAGGTTAGGGTGTGTGGGAGAAAGTTATGAGTGTAACAGATGACTGTCTGGCATCATTATGTCGGCCTAGGATTGAGATGTGAGGATATTTTGGTATCTTAAGGGATGGTAAACGGCTTCTATACATCTGGGAAAGAGGTGGAAACATTCCTGAAGTTGCAGGCCAAGAGATGGGTATGTAAGCTATGATTATATTGGAGTAAGGGAATGGGGTTACGTTATATTCATGCCTAGAGTGACCATACGTTGCAAACATGTGTACATCTTACAAATGTGATTATCAGGTATGCTTATTTCTATTTATAGGAATAATCATACATAATCACATTTCTGACTATTATTAGATAATGTAAAGTAACAAAGGGAAGGATAACTTTTGTAATAAATTTACGTACCTTCTAACTACTGTAAATTACAAGCTACTGATATTATAACTACTGTAAATTGCAAACTATTGGGATTATACTAAACCGTGAGCGTGGATTTTCATTTCCCTCAAATTAGTTTAATAACACTGTGGTAATACTATCTGATAATTATTGAGAGTGACTGTTATTTAATAATTGTTATTCAATATGGTCCTCAGGATTAAATTAACAGATAACCCAGCATCTCCCCTGCTCATTATTTGGTAGCGTTATGACATGATTATAAGATTTTTTCGAGGAATAATTACAGCCCTAAAGATTTCCATTTTTCCATTCCTGACAAATTTGGTGCAGCGGGATCATCTGTCTTGTTCATTATTTGGTGACATTCTTGGACGACAATTTGGATCGCGAATTGAGGCAAATTTGAGACAGGAGGTGGGACGCGGCTCGATAGAGATGTATCGGATGTGAAAATTTAAATATCCGCGGATGCGGATGTGTATGAGGATGTCTTACTTATTTTGCGGATGCGGATGTAAGAAAGTGTGCGGATGTTCCGCGGATTCGGATGCATATGCGGATATCTGTTTACAGTAAAAATGCGGATGCGGATGTAAGAAATTGTGCGGATGTTCCGCGGATGCGCTGAGGCAAAAGTCGGGCCGCGAGTCGTAACAGCGATCACATGACTCAAGAAACACCTGGTTACACTAACTCCATGCGGAATTAGACTCTTCATCTCTGAAGATGGAGGACCCAGGTACATTCCTATTGGTAACATCCTCAGATTCCACTGAAGATACAATGTAAAAACTACAGCGCTCGCCACACCTTTCAAAGGTAGAGTTCAGCTCACCATAAAATATGCCCAATAAATGGTCTCTGGATCAGGGCATTTCAGCATTTCAAGGGGGTGCTTTAATGCTGGCGAAGGTTCTTGATCCAAGGAATTTAAGCTATCCTCTCCTCGCCCTATTGGTTTAATGATTCTTAACAAATATGATAATCTATAATAGCATTTCAAAATCAACAAAGCTTTCATTATATGTACCATAAAAAGGAATACTTATAGAGGCTATCTATTTTTACTCGTTTTTTTTCAAGAATTGTTGTGATTAGTTGGATAATACCTCTTGCGATCAGCTTGAAACTTCCAACCTTGTGGTACCTTGCTCAGAGGAAAGTTAAGTTGGTTAGTGTTGAGATATAGGAGTGATTTTCGATATTTTATAAAGTAGAGTAGCGGTTTCTGTGCATAAACTTTAAGAATGTCTTTTCTGATCGGCTTCAAACGCTCGACACTGAGGTATCCTATATAAACGAAGGTCTTAATCGCTCCTGTGCCTTGTGTCAAACTACTCATTATATTTCTGAAATTATTCAAGTGATATTATTTTCCAACCGTTTACTGCTGTCGAGGTGTACATTTGGAAATTTTTTACCAAATAAAAAAAAAGGGGGGATTTTTGGTTTCCACGAAATAACGTGAGAATGCCTCATTTTTTCTTCAGAAAAAAAAAAAGAAGACTGGCCTAGCCGGATGGTAGCGGTGATAAAGTAATGAATAGCAGGATTTCCAGTGTCGTGGGTGGGAACCCGGTGATAGATAGATCACTAACTTATCCCCTTATTGGAAATAGTTAACGCAAAGGTATCTCCTCCCTATGGAGATAGTACCTATATAATATATCCTCTTATGAGATACCTAAGTATACCCCATCTACCGGGACTCCCTAACAGAGATACTGAGATATAATCTCAGTTTAAATAACTGAGGTATCTACTCCCAACTAGAATACATAATGCGTCCCTTTCCTATGGAGATAACATCAGAGGGGGACAAAGGTGCTCTACAAAAAACCATTCATCGCGGACAAATTACTCGGTAATAAAAATGGTAATTTGCACAAGCATTGACCCATAAACTAGAACACCGCACAAAACAATGGTTTCAAAGAGTTCTTTGCGCCACTACACAATCTAATCATAATAACGAAAAATATTGCCCTTTGCGAGTCAGTTCATGCAAATTAAAAAAATATATATCAGCGGCATATCATGTGAACGACACAGTCTGTCAGGAACATCTCATGAGAAAACCTAAAAGATCAAATATTGAGTAGAAAGAGACGGTAGACTGAAGAAAAAAGGAATTACCAAACGGCTTCAAATTGTGAATATGTCGCAACAATGGAGAGAAAATCCTAGCCCATAGCTTACAGAGATAGTAAGAAAACTTGAGGTGTCGTACCAGACGTAAGACGCACAGGGGAAAACAAAAAGCAAGTGGCCAGCCTGACCACCACGTGACCAGCCTGACCACCACGTGACCAGCCTGATCACCACGTTTCCAGCCTGACCACCACGTGACCAGCCTGACCACCACGTGACCAGCTTGACCACCACGTGACCAGCCTGACCACCACGTGACCAGCCTGATCACCACGTGACCAGCCTGACCACCACGTGACCAGCCTGATCACCACGTGACCAGCCTATCACCACTGACCAGCCTGACCACCACATGACCAGCCTGACCACCACGTGACCAGCCTGACCACCACGTGACCAGCCTGACCACCACGTGACCAGCCTGACCACCACGTGACCAGCCTGACCACCACGTGACCAGCCTGACCACCACGTGACCAGCCTGACCACCACATGACCAGCCTGACCACCACGTGACCAGCCTGACCACCACGTGACCAGCCTGACCGCCACGTGACCAACCTCACCGCCAAGTGACCAGCCTGACCACCACGTGACCAGCCTGACCGCCACGTGACCAACCTCACCGCCAAGTGACCAGCCTGACCACCACGTGACCAGCCTGACCACCACGTGACCAGCCTGACCACCACGTGACCAATCTGACCGCCACGTGACCAACCTCACCGTCACGTGACCAGCCTCACCATCACGTAACCAGCCTGACCACCACGTGACCAGCCTCACCATCACGTGACCAGCCTCACCATCACGTAACCAGCCTGACCACCACGTGACCAGCCTGATCACCACGTGACCAGCCTCACCATCACGTAACCAGCCTGATCACCACGTGACCAGCCTCACCATCACGTAACCAGCCTGACCACCACGTGACCAGCCTGACCACCACGTGACAAGCCTCACCACGTGACAAGCCTGACCACCACGTGACCAGCCTCACCATCACGTAACCAGCCTGACCACCACGTGACCAGCCTGACCACCACGTGACAAGACTCACCATCACGTGACCAGCCTCGCCACAACGTGACCAACCTCACCGTCACGTGACCAACCTCGCTATGTCACCACTACTTCACGTCGTCACCACCACCATCACCAACATCAATGCCATCACCATCACAACCATCACCAACATTACATCACCATCATGATCACCACCACTACTGCCACCATCATCACCACACCATCACCATCACCACAAACATCGCCACTACCACTATCAACATCACCACCACCACCATCATAACCACCGCCATCACCACCACCATCGTCACCATCACCACCGCCATCACCACCACCACCATCGCCATCACCACCACACTTCCTCCACTATGACAGAAAAGAAATCCCATCAGTGGTTGAATAGTCTTTCATTAGTAATGGAAAGATGGGGAGACATGGACGAAGATAAGGGAAAAGTGAGGGTGATGGGGAAGGACAGATGAAGATGAGGGGAAAGTGAAGGTGATGGGGAGGGACAGATGAAGATGAAGGAGAAGTGAGGATGGTGAGTGGGCGTGGGGAGTGGGTGATGAGTGGATTTGGGGAGTGGGTGTAGGGAGTGTGTGAGTGGGTGTGGGGAGTGGGTGATGAGTGGGTGATGAGTGTGGGAACGGGGAAAGGACCTACCATAAAATAGGTTTACCTTCCTGGCTAATTTGCGGAGGGTGTCAGTGTGCCTTTCTGAGAGCGAGTGTGCACATGGGTAAGAGCAGAGGCCTGTTTACGTCTACCTAGATTAAGGGGAATAGTGAATTATCTAGGGCTCTAGGCGTGTGAAGCAAGAATAGAAAAGCAAAAGTTTCTCTCTCTCTCTCTCTCTCTCTCTCTACCTTCCACTCCCACTGGAAGTAACCATTAGTGGCACTGCTCCTAAATTCTCGAACACAGAACTCATGAACGATAAATTGGATTTTTCGCGAGACTGATATCGTAGGTAGTGTTTGTGCTGAGACTGCCATGGGCTTAACACAGACGCCAGTGTCACAAAGCTAACACAATATCATAGTAGGTTTAGTGGTATGTAACACGCGTGCAGCACAATTGCCAGTGTTGTGCTGAATCGAACACAGACGCCAGTGTCACAAAGCTAACACAATATCATAGGTAGTGTTTGTGCTGAGACTGCCATGGGCTTAACACAGACGCCAGTGTCACAAAGCTAACACAATATCATAGGTAGTGTTTGTGCTGAGACTGCCACGGGCTTAACACAGACGCCAGTGTCACAAAGCTAACACAATATCATAGGTAGTGTTTGTGCTGAGACTGCCATGGGCTTAACACAGACGCCAGTGTCACAAAGCTAACACAATATCATAGGTAGTGTTTGTGCTGAGACTGCCACGGGGCACAGACGCCAGTGTCACAAAGCTAACACAATGTTATTCATGAAAAAATGTAAATCTCTCGGGTTTTAGAGTAGAGTTTTTTTTTACGGATTAGGGAAAATCTTTGCCATTTAAACAAAAGAAAATGTTTGTCAATACATGCAGTGGCTGTGCCCGAGACACAAATGACAAGAATATAGAACAGAATTCTCTCTCACTCGCCACACTAAAGATGACTTAGTGTCGGTGCAAACTGCGTAACCTAACAAGCCATAGAGTCATTAATTGCATTTTTTACATAAAAAACAGAGTTAACGAACGAGGACACAAATGATGAAATACTACCATGAGAAATCGCGTTACTCGACTAAGAGACCAGCAAAAGAGTTAGACATCAATCATCTCCCATCCCCCACCATGTCAAATGTGTAAAAGCAGAAGGTAATTACTTAGGATGGAGACACACTATGGCTTGAACCTGACGGAGGCACTTCAAGACGGGCACCAAGTTATGTGGGTTAGTTGTGCTGGTGACTTACCTATACGGCGCCTCGCAGCACTTAGGTTAGGTAAGGTTTGTGAGGAAACAGGACAAGTGTTTCCTGACGTGGGCCTCAGTCATATGGTGACCTGCAGCTAGAACTTTTGGTCATCTGTCTGAGGCCTTCCACTGACTTACCTGTCCACCACTTTAAAAATTGTTTTTTTCCCTCGTAGTTCTTCCTCACCTGAAAAAAAATATTGGAGGTTTTAATTATATCATCTTATACTAATACTATTATTCGTATATGTTAATTAATAATAATAATAATAATAATAATAATAAATAACGTAAACAAACCATAACATGGGCGGGGTTAGAACCAGCGATCAGAGAGTCATAAAACTCCAGACCGACGCGCTAGCCACTGGGTCAGCTGGCTACAATAAGATTCATCCAACTAGGTATATTTTTACACCATAGGAAGGTTAGCATAGGCACCACTGCATTTGTGGTCACAGTGGTGCCTATGCTAACCTTCCTATGGTGTATAAATATACCTAGTTGGATGAATCTTATTGTAGCCAGCTGGCCCAGTGGCTAGCGCGTCGGTCTGGAGTTTTATAACTCTCTGACCGCGGGTTCTAACCCCACCCGTGGTATGGTTTGTTTGCAATCGTGTCATTACGATTTCGTGAGTCAATAATAACGTTCATACAGATGATGCTATTAAAACTGATACTGATATTAATACGGCTACTGATATTTACACTGCTATTTATATAGATATTAATACTAATAATGATACTGGTATTTATGTAAGTATTAATACTAAGAAGAACAAAGAGCCACAGTGTGCGAAACAATTAATGGTCCAAGTCTGACCGAAACGTCGTTACGTTTCATTCTTCCATGTTCGGGTTATTTGTATATTAATACTAATAATGATACTGATACTAATAATTATGTTGATATTTGTTTGCTACTGATATCAGTAATAGTAGTACTGATGTCAGTACTACTGCTACTGATATCAGTACTGCTGCTACTGATATCAGTACTGCTGCTACTGATATCAGTACTGCTGCTACTGATACCAGTACTACTGCTACTGATATCAGTGCTACTAATATCAGTACTACTGCTACTGATATCAGTACTACTGCTATAAGTTCTGCAGATACTGATATCAGTACTGCAGATACTGATATCAGTACTGCAGATACTGATATCAGTACTACTGCTACTGATATCAGTACTACTGCTACTGATATCAGTACTACTGCTACTGATATCAGTACTACTGCTACTGATATCAGTACTACTGCTACTGATATCAGTACTGCTGCTACTGACATCAGTACTACTGCTACTGATATCAGTACTATTGCTGATATCAGTACTACTACTACTGATATCAGTACTACTGCTACTGATATCAGCATTACCACTCATATCAGTACTGTTACTGATATCAGTACTGCTACTAATATCAGTAGCAGTACTGATATCAGAACTGCTGATATTATCAATACTGATACCAATACTGCTAAAATCAATATTGCTACTACTACAATGAATGATACTGACCAATGCTCCTTATAATAACACGGTATTGATAATGATACCGACTACTACTTATAATAATACTGACGCAGATATGATAATGAGTTTCTTACTGTTAATGGTTTGTTTTTCATATTAAAGTTCAAGCTGATAATAAATTTGGGAATTATGTTGATACTGTCAAAGATATTCATACTAATAAAAGTATTATTAATGCTAATGATGCTGATATTGCTATTGTTAATGATATAAGTAGGGCTATTGTTAATACTAATGATTCTATTATTGCAATGGTTAATGGTTATTTTAATGTTAAGGATATTTCACGTTATTAATATTAATTACACATACACAGACACACACACACACACACACACACACTAAATATATATATATATATATATATATATATATATATATATATATATATATATATATATATATATGAAACCACGAAACAAGTGGTATTGACAGTCTTAATGACTTGATGCACAGGTGACATGCAGTTATGACGACGCTGATCAGGTGACATGCAGTCTTAATGACTTGACCTTGATGCACAGGTGACATGCAGTCTTAATGACCCTTGACGCTTGATGCACAGGTGACATGCAGTCTTAATGACGCTTGATGCACAGGTGACATGCAGTCTTAATGACCCTCGATGTAGTTGATATCCTTTAAACCTAAGAAGTCAACTTATTGACAGTAATTATAATTAATAATAAAGATAAAATATATTTTTATATTAATATTAACAGTAACGAGAAATATTAGCAACGAAAATATCAGTATCAATAACGATAATATTAGTATCTAATCCTGGCCAGCCAGGATTAGATCCTGCGTCACATTCTCCCGCCTCAAGAGACATCGTAGGATCGCTGGTAAAGTGGTTAGGCAATGTAAACATTGTGTTGTCTCTTGAGGCGGGAGAATGTGACGCAGGATCTAATTCCGGCTGGCCGCAGTTTGAATGATTAAATATATATATATATATATATATATATATATATATATATATATATATATATATATATATATATATATATATATATATATATATATATGATAGTGAAATAGTGATACAAATATTATCGTTATTGATACTGATATTTTCGTTGCTAATATTTCTCACAACTGTTAATATTAATATCAAAAAAATATATTTTATCTTTATTAATAATTATAATTACTGTCAATAAGTTGACTTCTTAGGTTTAAAGGATATCAACTACATCGAGGGTCATTAAGACTGCATGTCACCTGTGCATTAAGCGTCAAGGGTCATTAAGACTGCATGTCACCTGTGCATCAAGCGTCATTAAGACTGCATGTCACCTGTGCATCAAGCGTCATTAAGACTGCATGTCACCTGTGCATTAAGCGTCAAGGGTCATTAAGACTGCATGTCACCTGTGCATCAAGCGTCAAGGGTCATTAAGACTGCATGTCACTTGTGCATCAAGAGTCAAGGGTCATTAGGACTGCATGTCACCTGTGCATCAAGCGTCAATGGTCATTAAGACTGCATGTCACCTGTGCATCAAGCGTCAAGGGTCATTAAGACTGCATGTCACCTGTGCATCAAGAGTCAAGGGTTATTAGGACTGCATATTACCTGTGCATCAAGCGTCAAGGGTCATTAAGACTGCATGTCACCTGTGCATCAAGCATCAAGCGTCATTAAGACTGCATGTCACCTGTGCATCAAGCTTCAAGGGTCATTAAGACTGCATGTCATCTGTGCATCAAGAGTCAAGGGTCATTAAGACTGCATGTCACCTGTGCATCAAGCGTCAAGCGTCATTAAGACTGCATGTCACCTGTGCATCAAGCATCAAGCGTCATTAAGACTGCATGTCACCTGTGCATCAAGCATCAAGCGTCATTAAGACTGCATGTCACCTGTGCATCAAGCTTCAAGGGTCATTAAGACTGCATGTCACCTGTGCATCAAGCGTCAAGGGTCATTAAGACTGCATGTCACCTGTGCATCAAGCTTCAAGGGTCATTAAGACTGCATGTCACCTGTGCATCAAGCGTCAAGGGTCATTAAGACTGCATGTCACCTGTGCATCAAGCGTCAATGGTCATTAAGACTGCATGTCACCTGTGCATCAAGCATCAAGGGTCATTAAGACTGCATGTCACCTGTGCATCAAGCTTCAAGGGTCATTAAGACTGCATGTCACCTGTGCATCAAGCGTCAAGGGTCATTAAGACTGCATGTCACCTGTGCATCAAGCGTCAATGGTCATTAAGACTGCATGTCACTTGTGCATCAAGCGTCAAGGGTCATTAAGACTGCATGTCACCTGTGCATCAAGCATCAAGGGTCATTAAGACTGCATGTCACCTGTGCATCAAGCGTCAAGGGTCATTAGGACTGCATGTCACCTGTGCATCAAGAGTCAAGGGTCATTAGGACTGCATATTACCTGTGCATCAAGCGTCAAGGGTCATTAAGACTGCATGTCACCTGTGCATCAAGCATCAAGCGTCATTAAGACTGCATGTCACCTGTGCATCAAGCTTCAAGGGTCATTAAGACTGCATGTCATCTGTGCATCAAGAGTCAAGGGTCATTAAGACTGCATGTCACCTGTGCATCAAGCGTCAAGGGTCATTAAGACTGCATGTCACCTGTGCATCAAGCATCAAGCGTCATTAAGACTGCATGTCACCTGTGCATCAAGCTTCAAGGGTCATTAAGACTGCATGTCACCTGTGCATCAAGCGTCAAGGGTCATTAAGACTGCATGTCACCTGTGCATCAAGCTTCAAGGGTCATTAAGACTGCCTGTCACCTGTGCATCAAGAGTCAAGGGTCATTAAGACTGCATGTCACCTGTGCATCAAGCTTCAAGCGTCATTAAGACTGCATGTCACCTGTGCATCAAGCTTCAAGGGTCATTAAGACTGCATGTCACCTGTGCATCAAGCTTCAAGGGTCATTAAGACTGCATGTCACCTGTGCATCAAGCGTCAAGGGTCATTAAGACTGCATGTCACCTGTGCATCAAGCGTCAATGGTCATTAAGACTGCATGTCACCTGTGCATCACGCATCAAGGGTCATTAAGACTGCATGTCACCTGTGCATCAAGCGTCAAGGGTCATTAAGACTGCATGTCACCTGTGCATCAAGCGTCAATGGTCATTAAGACTGCATGTCACCTGTGCATCAAGCATCAAGGGTCATTAAGACTGCATGTCACCTGTGCATCAAGCTTCAAGGGTCATTAAGACTGCATGTCACCTGTGCATCAAGCTTCAAGGGTCATTAAGACTGCATGTCACCTGTGCATCAAGCTTCAAGGGTCATTAAGACTGCATGTCACCTGTGCATCAAGCTTCAAGGGTCATTAAGACTGCATGTCACCTGTGCATCAAGCTTCAAGGGTCATTAAGACTGCATGTCACCTGTGCATCAAGCGTCAAGGGTCATTAAGACTGCATGTCACCTGTGCATCAAGGGTCATTAAGACTGCATGTCACCTGTGCATCTAGCGTTAAGGGTCATTAAGACTGCATGTCACCTGTGCATCAAGCTTCAAGGGTCATTAAGACTGCATGTCACCTGTGCATCAAGCTTCAAGGGTCATTAAGACTGCATGTCACCTGTGCATCAAGCTTCAAGGGTCATTAAGACTGCATGTCACCTGTGCATCAAGCGTCAATGGTCATTAAGACTGCATGTCACCTGTGCATCAAGGGTCATTAAGACTGCATGTCACCTGTGCATCTAGCGTTAAGGGTCATTAAGACTGCATGTCACCTGTGCATCAAGCGTCAAGGACACTTTAATCACAATTACAGGTATTAAAAGATACTCGAAATACATACATAGTGACATACAGTATACAGCCGTCCAAGTGTGAATATGATTATTAATTATTATTATTATAAATATTGCTGATATTTGATGGTCATGAACCCAAAAGCTAAAATTATCGTTCCATCTACCACAACCAACTTTCAACCAACGGTTATGTGTGTTCAACAAACGATCATGTGTTCAACCCATGGTCATGTTGTGTTCAACTCACGGTCATGTTGTGTTCAACCGACGGTCATGTTGTGTTCAACTCACGATTATGCGTTCAACCCATGGTCATGTGGGCAGAATAGATAAACCAAAATGACGAGGGAGGTTGAAAGGAGGGAATGCTTCATGATACACCGAAAAAACTTAGTGTACACACGCTGAGAGTTTATATACTCCCTACTACACAGACTGGTGGAGCAGAGGTGACATGGAGCCTTAATAACCCTTTAATTAGTCGTTAGGCTTTAAGCCTCATTAAACAACTAACAATGGGAGGTAACAGATACCATTCAGGAGGATGGGTGGTCGTTAGGTGCGTGTAACTGCCTATTTGTAATTAACTCTGTAGCTTCAAGAGCAGAGCTATGCTGGTGAGGTCCCGTCTTTAACGCACTGCTCCCCACTAGTTTTGTTTTAAATTACCACTGATTGTACCACTCGCTACTTGCTCTTTCAGTGCATTCCACTGGTCAACCCCCAATGTTTGAGAAGAAAAATGTTCTATTATCCCTTCCGCTCCACTTATCTTCAATTTACAACTCTGACCTCTTGTTATCCCTGTTGCTCACAGTAAAAGTTTCTTTATCTACTCTTTCATGTCGTTTTATGACTTTATGTTGTTATATCGCTTCTTTTCCTATCAGCAAACGTGACCATCTTTAATGTTTTCAGTCATTTTTAAACTCTAGTAGCCATTTTGCAGCTTTTCTTTGGACACTTTCAATATTTTCATTCGTTTTCTCATAAGTGAGCACAACACAACTGCTGCATCAGAGTATTCAAATTTTAGATTAATGTATATTACAAACACCTTCCATACTATTTCACTATCCATAGCGAACAGAATCCTTGGCTTCATATCAAGAAGCATAAATAATAGGAGTCCTCAGGTTGTTCTTCAACCTTGGTTAGGCCTCATCTAGATTATGCTGCACAGTTTTGGTAACCGTATTACAGAATGAATATAAATGCTCTGGAAAACGTACAAAGGAGGATGACAAAGTTGATCCCATGTATCAGAAATCTTGCCTATGAGGATAGACTGAGGGCCCTGAATCTGCACTCTCTAGAAAGGCGTAGAATTAGGGGGATATGATTGAGGTGTATAAATGGAAAACAGGAATAAATAAAGGGGATGTAAATAGCGTGCTAAAAATATCTAGTATTGACAGGACACGCAGCAATGGCTTTAAGTTGGATAAATTCAGATTCAGGAAGGATATAGGAAAGCATTGGTTTGGTAATAGAGTTGTAGATGAGTGGAACAAACTCCCGATTACAGTTATAGAGGCTAAAACGTTGTGTAGTTTTAAAAATAGGCTAGATAAATATATGAGTCGGTGCGGGTGGGTGTGAGTTGGTCCTGACTAGCTTGTGCTACTAGTTCAGATGCCGTGCTCCTTCCTTAAGTGGATGTAACCTGACCTGGCTGGGTCGGGACATTGGCTTAAGCCGGTGGGAGACTTGGACCTGCCTCGCATGGGCCAGTAGGCCTGCTGCAGTGTTCCTTCTTTCTTATGTTTATATATATATATATATATATATATATATATAGCGGGAGAGAGAGAGAGAGAGTAAGATAGCAGATGAACAAGGAGGCTTTAGAAAAGGTAGGGGGTGTGTAGACCAAGTGTTTACAGTGAAACATATAGGTGAACAGTATTTAGATAAGGGTAAAGAGGTTTTTGTGGCATTTATGGATTTCGAAAAGGCGTATGACAGTGTGGATAGGGGGGCAATGTGGCAGATGTTGCAAATGTATGGAATAGGAGGTAGGTTATTGAAAGCAGTGAAGAGTTTTTACGAGGATAGTGAGACTCAGGTTAGAGTATGTAGGCGAGAGGGAGATTATTTCCCAGTAAAAGTAGGCCTTACACAGGGATGTGTGATGTCACCGTGGTTGTTTAATTTATTTATAGATGGGGTTGTAAGAGAAATGAATGCTCGGGTGTTGGCAAGAGATGTGGGGTTAAAAGATAAAGAATCTAACACAAAGTGGGAATTGTCACAGTTGCTCTTTGCTGATGACACTGTGCTTTTGGGAGATTCTGAAGAGAAGTTGCAGAGGTTGGTGGATGAGTTTGGTAGGGTATGTAAAAGAAAAAAAAGAAAAGTGAATATAGGAAATAGTAAGGTGATATGGATATTATTATTATTATTATAATCAAATAGAAGCGCTAAACCACAGGGGTTATACAGCGCTGCAGGTTATTGTAGGATGCAGGGAGAGTGGGTTGTAAGAGGGAGATGGACGATTAGTAGGGTATGGAGTGCAAGATGACGGTGGATAGTGCAGGGGTGGATAGTGCAGGGGTGGAGGGTAGCAAAAGATCGAGGTAGAAGGGACTGAGGGAGGTGCTAGAGGTATAATCTTCAGAGTTTGTGTAGTAAGTCAGTTTCTGTCAAAAAGTCAATGAGAGAGTCAGGATTAAAGGAGGGTCCATCTGCAAGAAGGGAAGGTAAAGAAAGGGCCGCAGAGCGAAGACGTCGTTGGAGGTAAATTCTGCGTGCTCGTTGATAGAGTGGGCAGTCCAACAGGATATGTCGAACAGACACTGGAACCTGACAATGCTCACAGAGAGGGGCAGGGAGCCTCTCCATGAGATACCCGTGAGTAAGACGAGTGTGGCCGATGCGAAGACGGGAGAGTGTAGTCTCCCAACCTCGACATTGGTGACAAGAAGAAGGCCAGAAACCTATAAACGGTTTAATAGAATGAAGTTTGTTATTCAGCAGGTCAGACCAGCGTTGTTGCCAACGGGTGCGAAGGTGGGTAGCAATGACCGCAAAATAGTCCGTAAAAGGAACACCTCTATATGAAACTGGAAGGTCATGTACTGTTGACCGCGCAGCAGTGTCTGCCTGTTCATTGCCCTGTACGTCAACATGACCAGGGACCCAACAAAAGACAATATCTTTATGCTTGCTAAAGATACAGCGTAACCAAAGGTGGATACGAAGAACTAGGGGGTGAGGTGTATCAATTTTACGGATAGCCTGTAAAGCACTAAGGTAGTCTGAAACGACCACAAATGGTGATACAGGCATAGATGCAATACGGATAAGTGCCACAAGAATGGCATACAATTCAGCCGTAAATATGCTAGCCGAGGGTAATAGATGCCCTCGTACGACGCTGTCTGGAAACACTGCTGCGAATCCAACGCCGTCAGATGACTTTGAACCATCGGTGTATACTGCGATGGCATGGGAATGAGAACGGAAATGGTCTAGAAAGAAAGAGCGAGAAGCCGCCGTAGGCAGTTGGGCTTTCGCGCAAGGTAGAGGAATAGAACAGACACTGACAGCAGGAACTTCCCAAAGGGGTAGAGGAAAGGGTGAAGCCACATGAACATATAAAGACGGAAGCTGAAGGGAAGACAAGAGTGTATGCAGACAAGAGAAAGGGACGAAGTAAACAGGGCGACGAACAAATAACGAGCGTCTACTAACATCTGTGACAATCCTATACATGGAAGGATTCGGAGGTCATGAGCGAACATAATAGCGAATGCAATGTGCATCGCGGCGATCGGACAAGGATGGAATGTTCGCTTCTACATAGAGGCTCTCAACCGGGAAGAACAAGCACCAAGGCATAAGCGTAATCCCTGGTGATGGATGGGATTAAGGCTGGAAAGAGTGGCAGGAGAGGCTGCCGAATATATCTGGTCACCATAATCGAGTTTTGATAGAATTAGGGCCGATTATTATATTATTATAATCAAATAGAAGCGCTAAACCACAGGGGTTATACAGCGCTGCAGGTTATTGTAGGATGCAGGGAGAGTGAGTTGTAAGAGGGAGATGGACGATTAGTAGGGTATGGAGTGCAAGATGACGGTGGGTAGTGCAGGGGTGGAGGGTAGCAAGAGATCGAGGTAGAAGGGACTGAGGGAGGTGCTAGAGGTATAATCTTCAGAGTTTGTGTAGTAAGTCAGTTTCTGTCTAAAAGTCAACAAGAGAGTCAGGATTAAAGGAGGGTCCATCTGCAAGAAGGGAAGGTAAAGAAAGGGCCGCAGAGCGAAGACGTCGTTGGAGGTAAATTCTGCGTGCTCGTTGATAGAGTGGGCAGTCCAACAGGATATGTCGAACAGACACTGGAACCTGACAATGCTCACAGAGAGGGGCAGGGAGCCTCTCCATGAGATACCCGTGAGTAAGACGAGTGTGGCCGATGCGAAGACGGGAGAGAGTAGTCTCCCAACCTCGACATTGGTGACAAGAAGAAGGCCAGAAACCTATAACCGGTTTAATAGAATGAAGTTTGTTATTCAGCAGGTCAGACCAGCGTTGTTGCCAACAGGTGCGAAGGTAGGTAGCAATGATCGCAAAATAGTCCGTGAAAGGAACACCTCTATATGAAACTGGAAGGTCATGTACTGCTGACCGCGCAGCAGTGTCTGCCTGTTCATTGCCCTGTACGTCAACATGACCAGGGACCCAACAAAAAACAATATCTTTATGCTTGCTAAAGATACAGCGTAACCAAAGGTGGATACGAAGAACTAGGGGGTGAGGTGTATCAATTTTACGGATAGCCTGTAAAGCACTAAGGGAGTCTGAAACGACCACAAATGGTGACTCAGGCATAGATGCAATACGGATAAGTGCCACAAGAATGGCATACAATTCAGCCGTAAATATGCTAGCCGAGGGTAATAGATGCCCTCGTACAACGCTGTCCGGAAACACTGCTGCGAATCCGACGCCGTCAGATGACTTTGAACCATTGGTGTATACTGCGATGGCATGGGAATGAGAACGGAAGTGGTCTAGAAAGAAAGAGCGAGAAGCCGCCGTAGGTAGTTGGGGTTTCGCGCAAGGTAGAGGAATAGAACAGACACGGACAGCAGGAACTTCCCAAGGGGTAAGGGAAAGGGAGATGTCACATGAACATATAGAGGTGGGAGCTGAAGGGAAGACACGAGTGAATGTAGACGAAGAGAAAAGGGACGAAGTAAGCAGGGCGACGAACAAATAAGAGCGCCTACTAACATCTGTAACAATCCTATACATGGAAGGATTGCGGAGGTCATGAGCGAACATAATAGCGAATGCAATGTGCATCTCGACGATCGGACAAGGATGGAATGTTCGCTTCTACATAGAGGCTCTCAACCGGGAAGAACGAAAAGCACCAAGGCATAAGCGTAATCCCTGGTGATGGATGGGATTAAGGCTGGAAAGAGTGGCGGGAGAAGCTGCTGAATATATCTGGTCACCATAATCGAGTTTCGATAAATTAGGGCCGAATGTAGGCGAAGGAGAGTTCTATGATCAGCCCCCATGAAAGAGGGCAGGGTTTTAAGGAGGTTCAGCCGGCTATGACAAGTCGCCTTCAGAGAGGTAATGTGAGGTTTCAGGACAATCTGCGGTCAAACAGGAGGCCG